>NDFZ01005181.1:245231-273614 GCA_002192655.3 Mamestra configurata
ATATTTCGACATCCTGGATAGCGAAGAACTGTCCTCCATTGCCCCATACACGACATCAGGAAGGTGCGTAGCATTGTATCAATTTTATACAATTCTAGCACCCTCATGAGCCATGTATGAGGCACCGAGTCATAGGCCTTCTTATAGTCTATCCAACATGTCGACAGATCCTTTCGGGAACGCCGAACCTGTTGGCTAATGGCCATATCAATGAGGAGTAGCTCCTTAGTACCGCGGGACCCATTCCTACATCCATTTTGAGAGACAGACATGATGATGTTGCTGTTAATATGATTATTAATTTTAGCTCTCAAAATAGATGTAAAAACCTTATAGACCGTCGGTAGACACGTGATCGGTCTATTTATTATTATTATTATTAGGCCAGTCACCAGGATGAATCCAAGTTGACAAAAGGAATTTTATTATAAAGCCAATGCGAGCGAAAACGCCGAATAGGAGGACAGAAGCTGACCTTATTGATATAATGGCTATCAAAAAGGTCAGGTCTCACGCATGCCTGGTTGAAACGATACTAAAATGTAATGGTCATGAAAGGATTGCAGATAACTCGAAAGCTATGCAGTTATTTTATATACATTGTTTCCTTAAGGAAAATTACAAATTACAGCCAGTCTGGCTCGATTTATGAATCCTGAAAGACCAGCAGTTTCATTGCGTGTTTTACGTTGTCGATCTGACGATTTTTTAAACATGACTGTGAAGATGAATAGATGGATCTATCTAGACATCATTCCTATTGCTGCTGATTTCTAAACGCGATTGACAGTAACTCCGTGTATATTTCATCGCTGCTTTTGGTTAACCTTTTGAACGCCATTGTCACGTTTAAATGAAAAGCAAGCGCGTGCCCTGTACGCTAAACGTCACAATAATGTGACAAAAAGTACCTCGAATTTGTGGCTAGGCGTCGGGGGCACGCCGATGCGTATTATGCTCTGGCGTTCGAAAGGATAAGCTTAGAGGTAGACCCCCAGGGTTGCGGAATTTGTTTGAAAGAGTCACCGCGGCCCTGGAACTAGGGCCTGCTCCATAGGACAATCGAGGGTATAGTAGAAAAAGTCGAACTTGTTTTATTTACTGGTGTACTTTCAGGTTTTTAATATGTAATTTAACTCACACACTGATCCATTGTTTTTAATTATATTGTAAATATGTGAGTACCATGTCCCTTACTAGCAAACTTAATTTTATCTCTGCTGGTATTGCTTTGTTGTACCTATAGTATATAAGTGTGTGCTGTATATTAGTGTAATGTTGGATGCATTGTGCTCACATAATATAATCAATTGATCAATGTACCTATGTATACAAAATATTGTAAAACTTATATTTGAAAAGAGTAACTATGGAGTTTCTTGTCCGTTCTTCTCCATAAGAATCTACTTTTTGCGAATGGACAACTAGAGTCACTTATATTTTAATTTTAAACTGTAAATTTGACGTTCAAAAGAGCCTTTTAATGGTCTAGTTGAAATAAATGAATTGACTTTTGACTTTGACTTTGATCGCAAAGGGCTTTAAAAGGAACACGGATGGGTTTTAGTCAGTAAGAGTCTGACACTCCCTTCCGCACCACCCAGAGCGGAAGAAGTCATTTGATGATTTCCCATCCTTAAAAAAAAGGCGTTGTAATCTAAATATATAAAGAACAAAGTCGGGTTAGTTACACCATTTATAACTCAAGAACGTCTGGACCGATTTTGAAGATCTTTAGTTTGTTGGATTTGTCTTTGCCTCGACTAGCAGAGAAACTGTTAAAACTTTGGAAAAATTAAAGAAAAAAATATGTACAAAAATAATTTTCGAATACAACGCCATTTCTGATACATAACAAAAACAAAACACGGCTAAATTTATTCTGAGGCGGTACGAAGTTCGCCAGGACCACTAGTTAATCAAATAAATAAATGGGCAACCCCAAAATTCTGGTCGTACACTTACCGTCAATACTCAATCTCGAATAACGAACGCTTCGTAGCTAGTAAACTTAACGAACTGTCAATATAACGAAGAGTTTCGTTCGTCATATTAGCAACTACAACTCGTACGGGTTACAGGGTCGTGACCCATTTCCCCCCTAGTTAAGGCAAGGGGTCGCACGTTGAATGCTGTAACCGCATTATTGTAGTTTCTATTTTACATTTATAGTCGAGCTCGTGGCTAAATAATAACAGCCGCACGGGTCGATCTTCAAGGTTAAGCAACGCTTGCCGAGGTGGTCTGTGGATGGGTGACCACCTTAACATACCGAGACTCCCCCGTGCCTCGGAAAGCACGTTAAGACGTTGGTCCCGGCTGTCGTTTGTAGATCTTGGGCAGTCGTTACGGATAGTCAGAAGCCAGATAATCTGACACCAGTCTTGCCAAGGAGTACCGTGTTACCCAGTTAATGTGTTGTGGAGGTCTGGTAGGCAGCCGCTCCACGTAAAATACTGGTATTCAGCTGAATCCGGTTTGAATGGAAGCCGACCCCAATATAGTTGGGAAAAGGCTAGGCAGGCAGATTTATAGTTGAGTTGGACATTAAATTTTACTTGACTGCAGTTTGGGTTATGAGAACATGGCTTTCCATGTTTTCGTATGGGTCTACTATGTATGGGGTATGGGTTAGGCTTGCCAGATGGCCGGGAAATCTGGGATTGTCCCGGAAACACGTGTTTTGTCCCGTGTCGAGGAATTACACTTTATAGTCCCGGATTTCGAATACCACTAGTTTTTTTTATTATGTTATACGTGTAGTTAGGTACACACAATAGTGATACTCATGTTATTGGATCACACAAGACCTCTTTTTTATGAATAGGAAATCATCGAATGACTCGTGTTCTGAGCGGAGTGGGAGGCTCTTACTTACTAAAGCACATCCGCGAGCCTTCAAATGCCCTTTGCGTTCCAGGGCCGCGGTGACTATAAAAATCTAATTAGTCCGGCAGATAGATTTAAAAAAATATTGGGCATTATTTATTCCTTTAAATATTATAATATTTTTCGATTATATATAACTGACGGACTAAATAGAGTCATATTTTTTGCGGCAACATCCCTATTCCACAAAGCTCAATACCCTTGGTACTCTCAAACTTGCTATCTACCAATACATATTTCAACAAAACTAAATAATCTGTCCCACTATTATTAAATAAGATACCAGGCTCGCATGACCACGTGGAGTCTGTAGTCAAACAAAACTATGCGAAGGAATGCCGTAACGAATGACCACCTACATGCATCAAATATCTGACGATCCTAGTGATATCATCACTGTGAATCATCTCCAAAAATAGACCTTATGTTATTGCCTATAAGGTCTACTAAAACACCTTGACATAACCGAACTTTGTTTTTGCAAATTGAAACTTAAGTAATAACTTTAAGGTCGGTTTTTGTCTGTGTTGGACTTAACTTTGAGATAACCTTTTTGCTAAATTGGACTTTGTCATGTAAAGGTTAAGGTGGTTTTTGCTTTAAGTTTGTATTGCTCATCTAAAAGTATTGATATCAACGTTTAATATAGCAAAGTGTCGTTCGTATCCTTTTCGGGGTAAATGGGTTCTTTATTGATGTCATATCAATTGATATTGTTAACTAATTAGAAGGAATAGATTCTTTATCTATTCGTAAATAAATCTGAAGCATAGGGCGTGTCGTTGATGAATGATAATTATGACGGTGCATCTTTTTGTCATCAGTATCTATGAAGTAATCGCTACTTTAATCAAGTGCGGATATCGATAGGCAATCGTACGCACAAAAAATCTGCATTGCGGAAAAAACCGCGCTAATTCTATTTGCTTCCGGATGCGGGCTCTTTAAATCTCCCATCGCGCTCCATTCAAATCTGAACAAGTTTTATGTGGGTACAGGGGGTATAGGTATAGTTCTGCTGAAAGCACTTCTAGATCTCATTTCCAAATATTTCGACAGTATCGTACCAAATTTTCTATCTTTGCTTACTTTATATTTGAGATGGGTTTGCTCTTGACTCTAGTTTCGGTCAGAGACAACAGACAAAGTCGACGATGGAGCGAGCTTACCCAGAAGAAGCCTGTTCATTCTAACTTTGAAGAGATTAGGGTTGTATCCGTTCGGAAACACAGACGCAGGCAGAGAGTTCCACTCCTTTGTTGTGCGCATTATAAAAGACGTTTGGAAACGTTTAGTGCGAATTGGTGAAATAGCAACAAGGTAGGGATGGTAACTTGCAGTGCGTCTAGATGTCAGATGGCAGAAGGGCGATTTAGTTGCGGGTTCCAAGAAATTTAAATAATTTCTCCGGGAATCGTCGAGCACGTTTCGTTGTTGACTCGGGTTTTTTCTGGTGGACGCCAGTGTTGATTGTGACGTTCAGACTCAAAGACTCAAAGCATTTATTTCAATTAGACAGGCACAGGCAGGCACTACAGGCATTACAGGCACTTTTGAATTGTCAAAGTCGGTCGGTCAAAAAGATGAAGCTCTTCGCACGTTCTAAAGCGTAGATCTCTATGGAGAAGAACGTGCAAGAAACTCCACGGACACTCTTTCTAAAATAATATTTTTAACAAAGTTATGGTTACATCATTAATGTGAAAATATACAAAGGTATATGTGAGAACGATGTTGAAAGACGTGCAGGATAAAAGCGTCCGGAGTGAAAAGAACAATTCAAAGAAACAATTAAAATAAACCGTGGTCGCCAAGAAATGACCAGTCCATGAACATGACAGGAGTTCGGTTTATCCCACTTCAGCAAATGCTTAAAATGTATCTATCTTTTTGGAAAAAAAAACTTAAATCGCGACGAGACTAGTGTTATACATATAATTTACATATTACACTTTCATTTAAATCCAACTGCGTCACTCGATTAAATTATTTTATTCAAAAACACTTTCGTAACATTTACGAGCTCGTGGCTAAAGAATAACGGCTGCACGGTTCTATCAAAGGTTAAGTTACGCTTGCTAAGGTTGGTCTGTGGATTGGTGACCGTCTTAACATACCGAATTTTCTCCGTGCCTTGGAAAGCACGATAAGCCGTTGGTCCCGGCTGTCGTTTGTAGATCTTTGGCAGTCGTTACGGTTTGTCAGAAGCCAGTAAATCTGACTCGTCTTGCCAAAAAGTACCGTGTGTTAATGGATTGTGGAAGTCTCTACCAGACCTCCACAAAAAACCGCGCTCCACGTAAAACACTAGTATCATGATCAGCTGAATCCGGTTTGACTGGAAGCCAACCCCAATATAGTAAGGGAAAGGCTAGGCTGATGATAATGACTTTCGTAACATTAAAATGCTATCTAAACATTACATCGCGTCAAAGCAAAGCAGTGAGGGAAACGTCCTCCATATTTACGCTGACCCGCATGCACCTCTTTATTCACGAACCCCGAGCTAACTGTTTGCCTCGCTGAGGTTACGGTCGGTCAACAGTCATTATCATCACAAAGAGGCACTTTTGTTGGTAATGTAACGGTTTTTGCAACTATCGTAGTGTAGAAGGAAAAATAAAACAAAAAACTATTTTACAAAAAATAAAACCGACTTCCAAATAAAACACACTACAAAGTATAAAATCAGCAGTCGGGTGTTTTTGGTTGTTTTTTCGTTTTATTGACACCGACTTCCGAAATTAAAGTATTATAACAGTATTTTATACTTTGTAGTGTTTTTTATTTGGAAGTCGGTTGTATTTTTTTTGTAAAATGTTTTTTTTTTCACTTTTTTGTGGTTCACATGTCATGTGCTTACATTCGAAGAAGTATATATACCCTTTCAAACAAAAAAAAAATCCAAATCGGTCCAGCCATCTTCGAGTAATCGGGTACCTCCTCCTTTATTTGAAGTCGGTTAAAAAATAAACATAATTTAGTATTTGATTGTGTTCCTTAATCAATTTTCCATTTTATCCAACTTTGGGGTTGGCTTGTATTTTGCCCGCGCCTTCGTACGTGTATAGCCTGTTTTTTTCCCGTTCCCGCCAAGGAAGGCTATAGGCTATATTTAGCCTTCCTCATGAATGTGGCTATTATATACAAAATGATTTTTCCAAATCCGACTGGTAGTTCCAGAGATTAGCGTGTTCAAACAAACAAACAAACTGACTTGGCCTCGGCAACCTCTAAAATTGTGTCTATGATTATGTCCATTTTACTAGCTTTTATTTAACTTGCAATGTATGTATATATGTTTGTTCGGGTGTAGGGTTGCCATCACCATAATTGCCGACGACGTTGAATATCTTAAAAACCCCGGACATATGGCTGAAATTGAATGTTATCCCCGGACATCCCCGAGAAAAAAAACCGTCGTTTTAAAAAACAGGCCTTTTTTAATAATCTATTACAGCTTGTTTGCAATATAAACTACTGCGTCGGCTATTTTGCAGCGCCGGATTTAGCTTGCAAGCGGCTTACGATTACGAATAAATTTTTAACTAAGTTTAGTGTTCATTTGTTTTTTAATCCCCCCTTGACACAAAAAGTGTCCGGGTTTTCAAAAGTTGACAAACTATTGTGTTCCAAACTATGACAAATCCGGGGAAAACCGGACAAATGGCAACCCTATTCGGGTGGTATCTTGCAACTCTATTTTAAAGCAGATATCTTCAACCGATTGAGCTGGAATTTTGTATACAAGTTCAGTTTGGATGACGATGCATGGTTAACTGTGTTAACTGTGTGGCACACCCAAAATGGCGGACTAGTTATTTTTAATGCATTCCTACAATAAGCTTTTATATCATATAAATTGTGTAATTATTTATATACGCTGATAGTAAAAGTTTAAAAAAAAGGTTTATTTTTTATTTTTAGCACATTTTAATAAAAGGTTTTTTACTTTTAATTTGTATCTCAGCGTTTCAATTCCTGCTCTGCAATTTAATCTAAAAAAAAATCAATCGAAAACTTATATAAATTCTAATTAGTGTAGAAATAATAATAGTTGACCTAATTTATCAAATTTTAATCGACCTATCATCAGGAATCATCACTGATAAGGTTGTTGCCAATAAGCCTGATGTAATGCTGATAGATCGATAAGAGCCTTGCATAATATTTGTTAATTTGGCCCTCCTGGTTACCGCGGCTTTAGAACGCAGAGGTCATTGTCGCGCAACACGTTTTAGTTTAGTCAGGGAGAGTCTGTCTGACACTCCTTTCCGCTCCGCCCAGAGCGGGAGGAGACATGATGCAGTCTTTTGATGATTTCCTAAAAAAAAAGGATCGAGCAACATGTTAAGGTTTTCTGTCCGATTGATGACCCCTTAAGGTATCTGATACGGTATCTACCTGCAAGTGGGTACGGCTCGTCCACCGCGTATCTAGCTACGAGCTCCCGGATCCGTCCACGCGCACACTGCGAGCCGCCTTTGTGTTCGCAGTGAAACCGCAACTCGGCGGGTCACTGCTCGCAGCAGGCTCGTGCCTTTATACTCACTTGATACCGTATCAGATACGTTACATGCTACACGGCTAGGTGAGTACCCACCTTTACACGTAACATTGGTGTACTATACAAAGATTTCTGCCGCCTCACCTTCGCGGAGTACACCCTTTTTTTTAAGGATGGGAAAACATCAAATGACTTCTTCCGTTCTGGGTGAAGCGGAAGAGCATGTCAGACTCTTACTGACTAAAACCCATCCGTGTTCCTTCTAAAGTCCTTTGCGTTCCAGGACCGCGGAGACTCTTTCGAACAAATTCCGCAACCCTGGCAGGCTCTGGCCCTAGCGGGCCCCGTCTTCTATGCTGACATCTCTTTGAGGCGCGCGTGAAACACAACGCGCCATCGACCCGGGCCTGGTGGTGATCGGACAGCGAGCCACCCAATGCTCGCCGTCCGCAGGCCCGCNTCCGGCGGAGTACACCCTACTACTAAAACGATCGAGATTCCGCTCCAAGAGAGAGACGAAGCTATACATAGCGTATAGCACTATCCCTTTTACATCGCCGGAATTGAAATATTGACTTAAAAACTGACACATTAACTTGGAACTTTACAGACAAAAGGACTAATTATGTTTGTCCTTACAAAAACCTTGCGTTGCGGTTTCCGATAGCTATTTATAGTTTTAATGAAGCTCTGATAAAATATTATACTCAGCTCAGTCGTAAATATTTGCGTAGTATTGCCACTCAATCGCAAAATGTTTATTTCACAGTGCGGGATTCCCAAATATGACATTGATAACATTTGGACTGGGGACTTTAATGTCGGTTCCTATTTAGCAGGAAAATGATTTTCTAATCATCAAAGCTGCATTACTGCACTATTTTATGAACTAAAAAAAAAAATGATATACACATAATGAAAAATTGTATATAAATTAAAAAAAAATATTAATTTTAAATAAACTTAATTAAAAGGAATTCGGCAAAAATTTATATTCACTTGTTTATCAAAAACATGTCTTTTTGAAAATAATTTAAAGTCTAATCTGCCCACTGATTTTAATTAAAGGTCTGCAGTAATTTGACTACAAAGGTAGCATAATCATTAGTATGAGCAATTCATTAAAATGCAGCATTTTCATGTAGCTTCATGTGGCAACCAAGATATTACGGAATAATCTATTCCGTACAGACATCCTGAACAAAGCCTTATCTGCTTCTGGAGGGAGACAGGCTGGTTGGAAGGACGGCCGCCCTGGCCCATGCACAACGGTCCACCATAAGGATTACCTAAGTGGTTAAACCAAATCATCATAAAAGGAGGACCTACCGTTTTTTTTATTCATTTTGATGGTTATCCAATGTTCTCATAGTCATCTGTTACTTCAGCTATACTTAGGCTATTCCCAATGTCGTTTTTTAAACGCGTCCTGTTCCACAGGCACCCTGGATAATTCCAAGCCGAAAATTCTATGACACTCAGTGATAATATAGCTGCCATGTTGTCTCTGCACCACCCTAAGGTCGACTGGTAGAAAATGCCTAAGGCATTAAGTCCGCCTTTGTACAGTGTTTTTACTAGTGTAAATAAAGTTTTAATAAATAGATAACATAAAATATAGGTCACCATAAGTCAAAGAATTATTTAAGTTCCATCAGGACTTCCAGAGATGACTTCTTTCTACTACAAATATTAAAAAGCAAAAAAAAAATTATATGCATAATATTGGTTTATAAATTATAAGGTTTAGACTTCGATTTCACAGTGTGAGTTGGTAAATACAGCTGCCTATCCAACTGATTTATTTTCGGAGCCATCTGTTACTGCATCGGAGATAAATTAAAGGGCTATACTTAGCCTCTACTTAACATTTAAAGATCTTTTAAACGAGCAACGTAAACTGATTCAGTACAGTAACATTACGTATCTTCAAGATTATGCCTATGTTTTAATCAATTGAAATGTTTTATATCATCTTTTGTTGATTTTAAACAGAATATAGACATGCATGACACATTACAGTCCTGCCGTTTTCTCGCCTTTCAGTGATTAGTGATCACAGAACGCCACCTGCTTCGATCCTTAGGTACCTTACCCACTTATTATGCTCTTAAACATTATTTGTTATTACTAGCTTTTATTTAACTTGCACGGTTCGTATGTACCTAAAATTTGCAAACCATTTATCGACAATTTGTTGGTATCCGATTGAGCTGAAATTTTGTATAAGTACACATTTAGTTCTGGTGACAATAGGTGCAATGTGCAATAAGTACTCAATGTTGTAATCATTTCAAAATGGCCGCCGCTCCAAGATGACGGATCAAATATCAAATTAATGGGCTTGAAGGTAGAAAACAATAACATTACACTAAATTCAAAATGGCCGCTTAATAAGAGTCTGAATAAAAAAAAAACAAAATTATTTAAAAAGATTAATAAAATGTGATTGAATGCAGAGGGAGAGGGAGGGCTAAAACAAAAGACGGATTGTGTGAGAAATTATTTGAAGGAAATGAGAGTGGACAATAGCATAGCGCTTGACAAGAAAGAATGGGTGAAAAAACATGTTTTGCCGACACCAAGTAACATGGGACAAGGGCAGGAAGATGATGATGATCTATGGAGAATATCTTAAAATCTTCCATTGTTGTAACAAGACAAGATCTTCTGAGATCTTCAATAGATCTTTTATTTGCACCGAGAACACTTTTTTTTTGCAACTTTTCCTGCCCTCTTTTGTATCAAACCAGCGTAATACTAGTAGCTGCATGCAGGCAGTACCTACACCGGAAGGCCAGATATTTCTAGCCCAACTCAACCCAGTCTAAACATATTCGGTTTAGGCTGTACAAATAAACAAAACTTCTAACATACCTATGTAGATACATTGTAACTAATTTCAAGGTGAGATTCTACTTACACGGTCTACGATTCATCGAATCTGTTGCAAAATATAAGCTCTAGTGAGAATATATGGAACTAACTTCTGCCAGCGACTTCGCTCGCGGGAAATCGAATATTTGGTATGCCAAGGGAATACAGAAAGAAAGAAAGAAAAATGTTTATTTGGGACTCGCACAAGACAAACAAACCAGTAAAATAAAATTAATAACTAAACAGTATAATAAAATAATTATCTGTGCGTGGCCAATATGGTCCCTATCTCAGCTTATGCTGCGATATCTAAAAATTAAATAACGCAGCGCTGGTATTCTGATAGGGCCAGTCAGTGGTGCCACGGATACACTCACGGAACATATATAAAAGAAATATACAAATAAATTAAAAAGTATAAATTTGGGTAAAAATGCAACAATTATTAAATAATAAAAAAAAATACCGGTACACACATACAATAAATAAGCTGACACCCAATAGCCCAGTGCTCCAGCTTCATTTGTCGATATCAATACGTTTGTTCCCTTCGATGAAAATGAACATAAGTATCTATTTATGGCTCGTGTTTAAAACGCCTACCAGAAAAGTACCTACTTTGCTACAAACAAAAATCGAAATACCTGCCAGAATGGATAAATGCACACCAAAAGGCGAAGTCGGCTTAAAAAAAAACAATCACGAAGGGGATAGCGGGGTCGATTCTCTCGCTTCGCTCGCTCACTAGACCCCGCCATCCCCTTCTAACCTAACCTGTCCGAGTCGAGGTGCCCCAAGTCCCGAGCTCGCTTAGCTCGCTCTTGCATCCAAGTTCTCCTAGTAACAGAAGTAACATTGTATTTCAGGGAAACAAGATTTGGTGAGCATTTATCCATTTTGGTAGGCAAAAAGAATATAAATACAACACGTACAATTATTCTGATGAGTGTATTATTATTTTGGAACTTAAAACAATGTTCTTTAGGCACCTTGGTATAGAGTGGGTTTATTTTATTTGAAGTTGATACATTTTACTTGGCACGCATTTAAATTCTAGTCTCTATTCATGGTTCTTGCCATGTTTCATTCAAAACGGCCGGTCTCAATAACGTCTACCTTAGACCGACTGTCAAATTAGCCACCACCAGTAGCTGAAACGTCATGTTTGAAAGATACGGTATTTAAACCGGCCGTAAGACGTGAAGAGGTGACAAACAGATAGACAGACAAAGTAAATTTCGCATATCAGAATTTCTAATATAAGTTTGGATAAAATAAGATTAGGGCAGTCTTGCACTTGTCCCTAATTCATGTCTCTCTGGTCGTGTTTTTTTCGGGATTAAGATATAGTACTGCATTCAGGGTTACTTCAGCTTTCCATAACAACAGTACTTCTAGATTACCTCGTACGAACAAACCAACGAAGAATATTAACCTTTTGACCGCCACTGACACGGCTATAGCCGACAAATGAAAAAGTGCCCAACACGCCACCGTCGGCGTTCAAAAGGCCATACTGTTGCGGAATTTGTTCGAAAGAGTCACCGCGGCCCTGGAACGCAAAGGGCTTTAGAAGGAACACGGATGGGTTTTAGTCAGTAAGAGTCTGACACGCCCTTCCGCTCCACCCAGAGCGGAAGAAGTCATTTGATGATTTCCCATCCTTAAAAAAAAATAATCGCTGTGCCCCCGAAGCCAAACCACAAATTCGCCAACATTTTTTTTTTTAAATTACCTATCTGTTTAGTTAGACGAGCACACAGTAAACAACTTAACTGACATTGAGTTCGGGGGCATTGGTTTCCCCTGCACCCAACCAGACAGAATACAGAATAGTTTATATAAACTCGAATAACTAGTAATATACATAGTAGCTAATCAGTGTTAGCATCCGGAGTAGCTTCAGTTTATTTTATTTTGTTTACCAGTTGCGGCTCCGCCCGCGTGATTGTCGAAAATTATCCCAAGGGAACATATTCCCGGGATAAAAATTATCCTATGTGTTATTCCAGACTATAATCTACCACTGTGCCAAATTTCATCAGAATCCAATTAGTAGTTTTTGCGTGAAAGAGTAACAAACATCCATCCATCCATACAAACTTTCGCGTTTATAATATTAGTAGGATTAATTTTAGGAAAACTTACAGCTAATACATTACATTAGAAAGTAACAATAGTAAAAAATGGCCATATACAAGTTTTCACTTATATACACTTCTCATCAAAAAAATCGAAACACCTCGCAGTTTATGATTTGATAAGGATTATCAGAAAAATGTGTATATTTAGGAATAAATGTAAAATGTCATTTAATAGTGAGTAGTATGAGGTTTTTAAATCCTAATGTTAATGTTCTAAATTCAAATTAAGTCTTCATAGGTTTCGTATTTTGTATAATGAGTAATTTTTACCCTGTATGGAATATGAAGGAAATGGGTAAAACAACACGCGTAAATGAAAAAAAATGTAAGAAACGTTTATTTAATAACTTGTATTCCCTCCGCGAGCTCTTATTACTGCTTCCATACGGTTCTTCATCGATCGGATGAGAGTCACGATCACATGTTGTGGTATATTATCCCATTCCTCTTGGATTGCATTTTGCAGCTGGCTAAGTGTTTCTGGGGCTGGATCTCTTGCTCGAATTCGTCTCTTTAATTCATCCCATAGATGTTCAATGGGATTCATGTCCGGGCTTCTTGCTGGCCATACCATAATGGAGATACCGACTTCGGTAAGATAATCTCGTACGACGCCCGCGGTGTGAGCTCTAGCATTGTCGTGCATGAATATGAAGTCGTTGCCAATAAAATGTGCATAGGGCATCACATGAGGTTCAAGACACTGTTCGATGTACCGATGAGAGTTTAGTGCAGGCAGCCGTGGCCCAGATACAAAGGCAAGTTCTGTCTTACCGTCGGCGCTGATTCCTCCCCAAACCGTCCACGAACCGCCACCATAGCTGACCTTTTCTTCAATGCAGCATTGTGCAAAGCGTTCTCCATCTCTTCTGTAGACCTTGTTCCTTCCGTCGTTACCATACAGCATAATTTTACACTCATCAGAAAACAGTACTTTGCTCCACTGAAGGTATGACCAAGTTAGGTGCTCGCGTGCAAAGTTAAGGCGCGCTCTTCGATGGTCTGCAGTTAATTTCGGCCCATTCGCTGGCTTATGCGGTGCCAATCCGCGTTCCTTCAACCTTCTTCTTATTGTAGAGTCACTTACAGCTACTCTTCGTACAACGCGAAGCTGCTGCTGCAGTTGAAAAGCGTTAAGGCGTCGATTTCGTAAAGAGGTTGTTACAATAAATCGATCATCTCGCTCAGAAGTGACCCGATTCCTGCCAGATCCTGAACGGCGCGTGAACGAACCAGTCTCCCGATAGCGTTTGTAGACTCTATGAACAGATGATAAGCTTAGATGCAATCTTGCAGCCACAACACGCTGACTAAGTCCAGAATCCAGCAATGCCACCACTTGGGCGGCTTCTGCGGGCGAAGTATCCATATGTTTTAGAAAAAAAAGTTTTTTCAGACGTCCCAAAGTCACAGTAAATGAAATAAGAAACAAAAAGTTTAAAGACAAGCGCTAATTTTAGTTTTTAAACGAGAAACGTACTCCAACCCTAAATACACATTTGTCTCAAAACAGTGATTAATTTCATTTATAGGATAAACAAATGAAATTCTAATTTCGAATTTTGATTTTTTTCTTCTTACTGTAATGACCAAACTGCCAGCTACACAATAATGTTTTTTTTTTCATGGAATAAATTCTCTTTTGTAAAAAATTAGGACAAAAACAATAAAAACGAAAGTGTTTCGATTTTTTTGATGAGAAGTGTATATATTGTGAATAATTAAAACAGCTTAGGACTAACGAAAATACGCTCAAACCAAGCTCAAAAATTTAAAACAACAACTTAACAAGCACCAAACAGTGGTTAAGGTATACAAAAAAAGCAATCAGTCAAAGCTTTCTTTACTGTTTTAACGCTACTGGTAAACAAATCAAGCTCGACATCCTGACACACCACATTAAACGTACGACAAGCTCTTATCATGTACGAGTTCTTTCTGTAGTTCGTTTTAACTTGAGGCACATGAAGGAGACGCGGTCTACGCAGAAACGCACACGGTACACGAAATTGATTTTGCTCACCAGCTCAGGGACGTCAGTGGATCCATTCATGATGCTAAATAAGAAAGCAAGATCTGCAATTTTCCTTCGCTTGTGTAGAGGCAGAATAATGAAACTTTTTACACTGACTCGTTTGGTTGATAGTCCCGTAAACTATTGATTCACGTTTGCATTATAGCAACAAACTTTTCTCTTGTATGCGGCCTCAAATGGCCCTAATAACCTTTTTTTTTAAAGTATGAGAATCAACAAATGACTTCTTCCGCTCTGGGTGGAACGGAAGGGCGTGTCAGACTCTTACTGACTAAAACCCATCCGTGTTCCTTCTAACGCCCTTTGCGTTCCAGGGCCGCGGTGACTCTTTCGAACAAATTCTGCAACCCTAGCAGGGCCCTAATAACCTTGCCAAATGAACATTGTCAGACAGTTTGTGTTGGACATCTGCATCGGTGCAACAGAAGAACTATATACATATATCTGTGTCAGCCAATTGTTCTGAAGCTTCAACAAACAAGCTGTTCTGACCAAACTGAAGCGCCGGTATGTGGGAAAACTAACTTGTATGGAGCTGTTCCAACAGGCGCGCATTGTCACATGACTATCTAAACACGGCCTGCACGATTTGCCTCAGTGTGGCCAGAGCTACACAGCAAATTTATACTTAACTTAAATATTGACAGTCATGTTTTAATACAAGGAGTGCCGCATAACCTTCCAGAATATTTGCAACAGACCCAGACACCCACAAAATAAACACGACCCACCAAAAAGTCCGTACATTCGCTCAATATCAATGTTTGCTTCCGCAGGAGCGGTGCGCGATAATGCGCGCGCGCAGATAGTAGACGCCCCCGACACTGCGATCACTACCGTAAGTTTGTTATTATTGTTAATGCCTGATTTATATCGGAGGATTCTTGTTCAAACAGCATTTTTAGATTTTATTTTTATTTGAGATGAGTTTGCTCTTGACTCTAGTCTAGGTCATAGATGACAGAGACAAAGTCGACGATAGAGCGAGCTTACCCAGAAGAAGCCTGTTCACTCTAATTTTAAGAAATTAAGGTTGTATGCGTTCGGAAACACAGACGGAAACAAATATGGAAATTAAAATTTTCAAGTTCAAATTAAATAGGGTAATACTCTAGGATAATATTTTCATCTTTATGACTGGCTCGACCTGACACAGGAAACCTGGAAGCCAGCAGTGGTCCATGGGCTAGAGACAAACAGAACGACCGGTCACTTGACAGAAATCGATCACCGCTATGTAAATACACCTGCAAAACTAAACG
Source organism: Mamestra configurata (assembly GCA_002192655.3). Lineage (NCBI taxonomy): Eukaryota > Metazoa > Arthropoda > Insecta > Lepidoptera > Noctuidae > Mamestra > Mamestra configurata. The sequence continues at coordinate 260,946 of NDFZ01005181.1, forward strand.
GTATTTATGATGCGTAAGATAGCTTACTGGCTAGACAAGATGCATTTGAAAACTGTGAATTTATCAACATCCCTGCAAACCTGTCGTGAAACGATGTCACATCATCACGTGAGATTTAAAATGTACTGCTTGTCGCTTTCGTTTATACAGCTGGTTGGTTCTTCCAGGTGTTAACATGGCGTCGGTGTGGAAACGTCTGCAGCGCGTTAACAAGCGAGCAGCCAAATTCCAGTACACCGCCTCGTACCATCGTGCAGACCTGGAAACCTCGCCCAAATGGTAAGCAGTCTTCTTTCACTATCTGAGAGCCACTTATAGCCTCCGAAGCTAAATCAGCTCAAACACTGATTAGGGGTGCTTGAACAGATGTCTCAAACCTCAAATACGTACCTATGCAGTGTCTCCCCGCCTTCCATCTTGAGCTGCATTTCTGTCATTTGTGCACTTGGTGACCTTATATCTTCATCACTGAGCGGAGTTCGTGTAGAAACAGCTACAACTTATTTTGGGCCAATAAATATTGTTTTTTTTTTGCCATTGATAAGTTAAGAAGAAAATGTGTGTGTATGTTGCTTTTTTCGAGCAAATCGTTAATTTTGACTTACTTTCAGCCTAGATTTTTTTTTATGTACAATCAAAAGCTTTCCCATCCTTAAAAAATAAAAATGTATGGGCAAAGCGTGGCTCATGTTCTGGACAAGGGCACCACACTCAAATCGGGTATCCGACGGGTCTATATTTCTTTTCGCCAAGTTATATTTGCAGGAAATAACTATCAACGATTGTAGCCTTGCCTAACTATATGAATGTCTCATTATCATTCTAGTTTTTCTAAATAAGGTGAAGTTGCCTTCCAATTCAGCCATGCTGAATTGATTACAAATCATACGCGTAATATTTTGACATCAATTTTATTTTAATGTCTCACTGATTTAGAGGTACTATTGAATTAAAAAGATTTTTTTTTTTCTGCAAAGTACATACATATAAAAAGCATCAATGGTCAAAACTGGGGTTTTGTTACCTACGTCATAGACGTGACGTCACGCGCACTTCACGCATACTTCGACGCATTGTATCGTCTTTTATATTTTTACTCAACTGCCCCAGAAAGAGGGTAATGTTTTTAGTTAACGTGTTAAAATAAAAAATACGTGTCCAATATTTTTTTGCTATAGCTGACGCACTTAATATATTTTTAACCGACTCCAAAAAAAGGAGTTGATTCGGTTTTATATTTTTTTTTGTGTTTGTTACCTAACTCCGTAATTTATGTAACGATTTGAAAAAATATGTTTATATGAAAGGATATACTTTCCGATTGGTCCCATAGAAATTTAGTTCAGTACCTAGTTTTTAAAATAAAATAGCCGGAAAAAATATGTCATCCAAGTTAACGAAATTGCGTATTTTGCTTGCCTGTGATGATCCGTGTGGGGTCCAAATACGAAGATACAACCAAAAACACCGACTTCCGAAATTAAAGTTATTTTATACTTTGTAGTGTTTTTTTTTATTTGGAAGTCGGTTGTATTATTTTTTGGGAAAAAAGGTTGTTTTTAGTAATCTACTTCGTTCAGAGGGTTTTGATTTTTTTCTTTTATTAAAATTTATAAGTCCGTTTTGACAGTATTCCTTCAAGAAACATAAAACATTTTGGCCGTCCTTGTCTGTATGCAAACGGTGCAAGCGTCAGTTGCAAGTTCGTTTCGTATCGATCCCTGCTATTCGCGGCTCTGTCCACAGCTCTGATTTAAACTTAGATCTTACACCAAAAGATATAAGAGGAGTGGTTCAATTGTCTGTTTGTGGGTGTTCTTTTGTTGGTGACGGGATTGTTTTGTCTTTTATTCAAGAAAACTTCTCCAATGTATTTCATCACGCGTGTTTATTTTAAACTCTTTAGCTGTTATGGATCTTTGTTGCTCTAAGTAAGGAAGGGTTAAGATGTCATGAATCGATGCCGAACTTGGTCGACTTTGATTATAAACTGAGCTGTCGGACGTCAAAGCGTCTACACTGGAGCCTTTAAGCTTTTGAACGCCAGAGCATAAACGCATCGGCGTGCCTCCGACGCCAAATCACTGATTCGCCATACTTTTTGTCCCATATTTGTGATGTTTGGCGTACAGGGCACGCGCTTGCTTGTCATGTATACGTGACAATGACGTTCAAAATGTTAATAGCCCTGTCGTCTATACGACAGGGCTATTAACCTCTATAGGTATGCGGAACAGAGAGTAAAATCCGCAGACCTACACTGAAAATGGGAGGATCCTCCGACCAGACGGTTGTTGTGTCTGGTAAGCAACTGCCCTATAGTTGATATTCGAACTGTTGTATGTGTTCAAATCGCACGGAGAACTTTGCTTGCGCGATGCAGGATTTCCTTGTTAGTTTGTTGTAGATGGCGTTGCGGTTCTTTTTGTTGTCGTACAAATTTCGCTTCATAGTTTTTCATGTGGCGGCATTGATGCCGCTACAGTCGTATCAATCCTTACTACTTATACTGAATCTATATTGAATTCTAAAATTTTGAAAAATAGAAAACGACACCAAAAATTTTTAAAATATCGTGATCATATAAAAGTTTGGTTAGTGGCTTGTTACAGAGTCATTCCATGATCCAAACACCAGACAAAGTAATTTCATGATACTGCTCCTAGCTCGATTCACTATCAGGAAATAGCAGGCAATAGAATCCACTGTTCTGTATGGTGTCGGACGTAAAAGAATAGCACTATACCATCACTTCCCGTGGGTGTCGTAAGAGGGGACTAAGGGACTCACCAGAGAATGGGCAGCAGTATTCTCTGTGCATTGCAACAGCTACACTGCGATCGCCAACCCGCCTGCCAAGCGCGTCTTTCGGCTGATATGATGATGAGAATCCAGTATTGGATAGCCCTTTCTAATTAAACTAAAAGGCTTTCGCGAGCTCGAATATTCGAAATTTACAAAATAACTAGACAGACAATTAACCAGTATATTTCGCTTATGCTTTCAGGAAACCCAATAAATTAAGTGTGGTGTGGACCAGACGGTCGCGGAGAGTGATCACAGACCCGCTGGAATGGGAGCCCTCGTTGAAAGACCCGCTCAAGTAAGTCATAAGCAATCCTTATTCTGTTTTCACTAACATTTAAATTGATGCCTTAATAATATTGCTCTGTTGGATTTGCATCGCTCAACAAAACGACTGAAAATGGGTCCTGCAGCCCTACTATGACGTGCTAATACCATCCAATTCCGATGATGTAAACGGGATAGTGCTATTCGCTATGTATAGCTCCGTCTCCCTCTTAGAGCGGAATCATGATCGTTTTAAGACTTCATAGTAGGGCACCTGTTCAATGAAGAATCAAGAAAGGATATATTTTTTATTTAGACCAACAAGGGATTACTTAATAGAAAATACTAAAAGTGAAATGTAAAATAAACAATTAAGTATGTAATCAACAGTGTTATTCACGGAAAACAGGAATAGTTATTTATGATATTACTGCGGTAATTTGGTTTTTACAAACGTGTGTCATACAACGTTTTTCAACACATTTGCGAGAAAACAGTAGGTACAATAGGTAATGAAATAAACTTTTTATTTTTAGATATCAGTCGGAAAGTCACAACAAACTTTAACGTTCCTTTAATGAAAATAGCGCAATTTGCAAATGGCGCCTAATGCGCGTGGTGAAAATAGACTACATCTTTCGTCTCATTTTCATTTTAGTATTAAAGTGAGACAGTGGATTTGAGCAAAAGCGCTTCCAAGGAGGTTCAATCATTCGTTCATCTTATTTATTTTAGCAACGTGAAACTCCTTGGTGGAATTCTTATATTTTTTAATGGAAATTAAAATAAAAAAACCGTATAGGACGGCGCGATACAACGAGGAGTGCGGTAAAATAGGTACTCAGAGAGAATATTCTTATAACAATTATTCTTTCGAACAATGTCAAATAAAACGTTAAGTTACAATAAAATGAATTCAAATAAATACATTAAGAGAATCACATGAGAATCACCATAAAATCATACCGATCCATAAAAAAAAAAAAATTGCGAATTCTGTCCCACGGCTGGGCAAAGTATATAAAATTTAGTATTAAAATTTGACTTCAGAATACTTATATAGTTTAGCAGTTTTTACTTAATTGTACTCGCATACATAAAGTTGGTTAGCCCGTGGCTAAAGAATAACAGCCGCACGGGTCGATCAAGGTTTAGCAACGCTTGGTCCAAGGTTGGTCTGTGGATGAGTGACCATCTTAACATACCGAGTTTCCTCCGTGCCTCGGAAAGCACGTTAAGCCGTTGGTCCCGGCTGTCATTTGTAGGTCTTTGGCAGTCGTTACGGATTGTCAGAAGCTAGTAAATCTGACACCAGTCTTGCCAAGAACTACCGTGTTACCCAGTTAATGGGTTGTGGAAGTCTGGTAGGCAGCCGCTCCACGTAAAATTCTGGTATTCAGCTGAATCCGGTTTGACTGGAAGCCGACCCCAAGTATTAAAACAAAAAATGTTGTATTTATGATTTGTTTGCAGAGGGTCAGTAATCTACACGGTGCCCGAGAACCGCACGGTGGCCGTGACGCTGTTCAAAGACTCGCGCACCAACGAGCTGGAAGATAAGGACTGGACCTTCGTGCTCGAGGATGTGAGTCAATCTTGATAATATCTTTGTCATTGTAAGTACCCGAATGGTTCTGGAGTGGCGACCGCGTACCGGAAGTCGCAGCGTTAGAAGGCGTCCCATACGGTGGACCTGGTGAACGGTAGCAGAAGAAAATTTAACCTATCCGAGGCGAGTGAATTCTTTTTAGCTTGCTTCGCTCGTTCTTGCGTTCGTCACAATTTCTCAAGGACACTGAGAAATTCTGACTTAGCCCTGACCTATACAAAGTAAATTTTGTGATGGGTGGCCGTGTATGGCCAACTTCGAAACTATAAGGAATAGCGAAAACTACTCACGGAAGTCGCAGGCCCGATTTTGATGATACTAATCTTTTCTGAAAAATCTATATTTCTAACCAAAATCTGAGTCGTTGATTTTGAAAGAAAGAAAAGAATGAAAGAAAATTGTGTTTATTGGCATTGTAATAGAAACATAAAATTAAACAAAAAAAATAAATAATGAAAACCAACAATGCCAAAGGGCCTCAGCTCAGCATAATGCCAGATGGCAACACAAGGTATACCACCTGACGCTGATTTTGGAAAAATAAGCACACTATTTTATACTTGATAAATTCATCCTGTATATATGTCGCCGGAAAATAGTAAACTCCGTAAGATTGTAAAATAACTTGAGAGATTGTAAACTCTCGATAAATTGTCAACTGAACATCTGGAATACTATTTTACTATTTCTCGCAAAGTCATTCCGAGAAATTGTGGACTGAGATAAAATGGCGACCAATCAGCACTCTGGTCTACAATTTATCTGTTTCGGTGTGATAGTTAAATTGAAAACTTGGCCCCTCATTGGTCTTTGTTTTCTCTGAAAAGACCAATGACAGCTTTGTTACAATCTCTCAAGCTATTTTAAATCTTACGAAGTTTGCTATTTTCCGGTGACATATATACGACATACACCATTCATCCGAAAAAAAATATTCGCATTCCTCTCTCAAAAATCATTAACATAATTATCTTGTCTTCCAGGTATCAATAACCGGCAAGCGTCGTCGCCTAGCAGTGTGCTCCATCAACATGCGCAAGTACGCCAGTCTGGAGCCTTCACAACGAACCTTAGTCCTCACCCTGGACCCTGTCACCCAGAAGATAGTGGCTGCTTCCATCCAGCTGACTCTACATACTGTACTCTTGAGAGAGGGACAGGCTACGTAAGTCAACGTTAAACTTGTCTTTTTAGAGTTGCGTACCCAAAGGGTAACCAACGTTACCCTTTGCATCCGCTGACCGTTCGTCTGTCTGTCAGCGGCCTGTAACTGAAGAAACGTTATAGGTATACAGTTGAAATTTTCACGGAGTGTGTATTTGTTTTTATAGCCGCAATAGCAACAAATAATAAAACATATAAATGAAAGTGGGCTCCCATGCAAGAAACTAATTTTTTTTTTCGGTTTATGGTACGCTCCCCTTCGTCTGGGAGTCCGACTCGCACTTGGCCGGCGTTTCTAATGTTTTTGTCGTTTAGCGAGTCATTTAATGATTTCCCATCGATAAAAAACAGAGTGCAAATTGGAGAACTTTAAACAATTTATTGATTCATGTAACTTTGTCTGTCTTCCAGTGACGACGACATGCAGTCGCTAGCGTCTCTGTTGTCAGTGAACAACAACTCGGACATCGCCGTGCTGGAAGATCTGGACGAGGACGACTACACGCTGTCTGATAACTCTACCAGACAGGTGAGAGATACTAGCTAATTTTATATGCTACAAACTGCACAGTAAACTGGACAGTCACTTCAAGGTCGTTATCTCATACATTTTTATTAGAATTTTGAACCTCGCGTTAGAGCACAGTGTGTGCTTCAGGTTTAAGGCCTTGTAATAATAATAATAATGTGGGATGTGGACTCAGCAATCATTGTACCGATAGTCGTGTCAGCCAATGGCTTAATAGCCACGAGCCTCGACCAGCACCTCAGGAGGCTCTCGTTAGGCAGCTGGATCAGGGGCCTGATTCAGAAAGCGGTACTTCTGGACACGGCTCGTATTGTTAGGAGGTTCATCTCTCTTGAGAAATGAAATAAATGAATTCGAGAAGAAAATTCCAGGTTACGAAAATAATATCTGAAATTCATGAAATTGAACACAATTGTCATACTTTAGTCTTTATGAAATAAAACTTAAATATTGACATGTCAATATGGTGAGTGCAATATGGTTTTTAATACATCGAAGATATAGCCTTTTTTCAGTTTAAGAACTTTAAGCGGGTTAAAATAGTTGCAATAAACCTAATTTTCATCCCGACCAACTATTCTCAACTGCAACTCCTGAAATTTAGTATAGTGGCGACCATCATAAACCTTAGCTATTTAACCTTTAGTCAAAAGAATAGTACTGTTACGCGCCAGAATTAATGCCGGGTACATTAAGTTACTACTAGCGCCATCTAGTATCGAGTAGCAGAACTAGTAGAGTCAAGTACCTTCTAGACATTTCTTTGCCAGAACATTCTACACTTCTCGGTATCTGGTCAGTCGGCAGCGGTAGTTACGAGTACTTTCCAGATGTTTCGAGAATGGAAGTTTCTAGAATAAACTGACCTATAAAAGGAGCGCGTATTCTGCGACCGAGTCAGTATTGGATTTGCGATACAAGCGAATACTTCGAAAGCGATCTTTAAGTGCGATTAAAGTGATCAGTGGTGAAGTTGTGTGTTATAATTAGTGAGTTAAAAGTTGTAATTAGTGTTTTTTAAAATTAAAGTGTCATTTTGGTTATTTAATCGGCTGTTTTTATTGCCACGAACCCCAAGCTCGTAACAATTGGTGTCAGAAGAGTGGATTTAAACCATGCCGATTCTACCAAAGGACGACACGGAGGGTATCCGTACCCGGAGTCAACGCCAGCAGGAGACGGACCAGAGGCGTTTTGGAGGTACAACGCCGCAGACGTCGGAGGACCAGTTGTCGATCATGGAGGCCGGTCCGTCCACAGCAGCTCCAGCATCTGCAGCACCAGACTTTGCTGCACTGATGATGATGCTGCAGGAGCAGGCCCGCCGACAGGAGGAACAGGCCCGTCGGCTGGAAGAACAGCTACAGCGTGATAAGGAGGAACAGGCCCGCCGACAAGAGGAACAGGCCCTTCGGCTGGAAGAACAGCTTCAGCGTGACACGGAGGAGCAGGCGCGCCGCCAGGAAGAACAGATGTTCATTATGAAGGATCTCCACGCCACTTTCGGCAAAGAAATAAAGGTTGTAAAAGATAAGGTGGTCCAGCATGAGAACCGCCTGACGGAAGCCGAAACGCGAATCGACCAAATGAATAATCGGGTTGACAACGTGATTACTGACGTGAAGAAAACGCTGGACAACCTTAAAGTAGGGGATGGAATTGCCACTTACGTAGCCTCTACACCTTCGCTACGTGGATTCAAAGTGCCACCGTTCGATGGGACATCTTCCTGGTCGGCCTACAAAATACAGTTTGAGGCTGTTATGAAGGCGAATGGGTGGACTATAGATCAGGCCATGACTGCTCACACCCTCGGCCTGCGCGACCAGGCCTTAACTGTCCTGGAAGCTTTCGGTAAAGAAGTGAAGTACGAGCAACTCCTTGAGGCGTTGGAAGCTAGGTATGGCGACTCTCATCTGGAACACGTGTTTCGTGCGCAGCTCAAGGATCGCGTGCAACGCAGCAGTGAAAACCTGCAGCAGTTTGCCCTTGAAGTGGAGAAGCTGGTACGAAAAGCATACCAGTCCGTACCTGCGCTCATTGAAGGGAACCTGGTGCAGGCATTCATCGCGACGCTTACGGACGCCTTGGCTCATGCACTGGAGGTGGAAGCTGTGCGGCAGGATCACCGTTCCCATCGCGTCAGGGAGGTTGCAGCGCCTACAGTTCGCGACCGTTTAAAAGGATACAGCCCTAGGTGCTACGGCTGTGGGGAAAGGGGCCACCTTCGATCCAGTTGCCCTAAGCGGACTGCAGAAAGGGAAGGTAGCCAATCTCCAGAGGGTAGGGCGGCTAACAGCACCGCCCAGCAACAGCAGGGAAACGAGTGAAAGCCAGGACTGCGGGGCGGGTACTGGCTGATGTTCAAAGAGCCCCAAGGATTTCGATCTCACAAACCCATGACGGGAATAGCCTAATCATCAAGGGCGAGGTCAACGGAATGCCTTGTAAGCTGACTATAGACACTGGAGCTTCTCGCACGGTCGTCAGTTCCCAACTTGTAAGTCGGTTCCTTGGGGACTCCGTACACAACCGAGACCGCATAAATTTGGTAACAGCCACTGGTCAGCGTATACCCGTCCGAGGAGAGAGAGAGATGGAGTTGAAGCTAGGCAACGGAATCTACCTGCATAATGTTGTCGTGGCTGATATAATGGACGATTGCATCCTGGGCTTAGACTTTATGAGGAAGAATTGTTGTGAGATCGACGTTAATCAAGGAGTTATGAAATGTGGACAAGAAGAACTTTTCATGGAAGGGGCGTTACCAGGAAATGTGTACAGCCTAAAGAAGATTGTTCTTCCTCCGAGATCGGAAACGATTGTGCCGGTTAGTCTTCCTCGGAATCCTGGGCAGAATCATCGTTGTGTACTCGTGGAAAAGGTAGACAATGACCTTCCATGGAAAGTGGCACGAACTTTGGTCAGAGCCACCGACATCTCAGGGGTACGTGTGCTGAACCTTAGTGATAAGGAACAGATGATAGAAAAAGGCACTCTGATTGGTACTTGGGAGGAAGTGGATTGGTTGCGTCGATGCCAATATCTTTCGACCGGGACCCTTAGCAAGGACGCACAAACGAAAGTGACCACACTTTTAGACGACTGTCGCAACGCTCTGTCTCAAAATGAACTGGTCAAGGCAAAGAAGATGTTACAGAAGTACGCCAGTGTTTTCTCTTCAAACGATGGTGACATCGGAAAGACTGGCTTAGTTCAACACAAAATAAACACAGGAGAAGAATTGCCTATCCGTCAGCGACCAAGGAGATTGCCGGTAGCACGTGAAAAGGAAGTGGAAACCATGATTGAAGGAATGGTGAAGGATGGTGTTATAGAACCTTCATCCAGTCCATGGTGTTCACCAGTAGTGCTGGTAAGAAAGAAGGATGGCAGCATGCGGTTTTGTGTTGACTATCGTCGTCTAAACGACGTCACGAAGAAGGACAGCTATCCTTTGCCAAGAATTGATGACACGCTGGACATGCTTACTGGAGTGAAATGGTTTAGCACGCTAGACCTAAAAAGTGGTTACTGGCAAGTTGAAATCGACCCTAAGGACAAGGAGAAAACTGCATTCTCGACAGGAAAGGGCCTGTGGCAATTTAAAGTTATGCCGTTTGGATTGTGCAACGCTCCGGCAACGTTTGAAAGATTGATGGAACTTGTACTAACCGGGTTAATTGGCGATGCCTGTCTGGTCTACTTGGATGACATCATCATTGTAGGCCGTACGTTTGAAGAACATCTTCAAAACCTGGAACGCGTGCTCATGAAGATCCAGAGTGCAAATCTCAAGTTGAGTCCAAAGAAGTGTTCACTTTTCAAACGTCAAGTCAGCTTTTTGGGATACGTAGTGTCGGAAGAAGGCATCCGCACGGACCCAGAGAAAATCGCCGCTGTCAAGGATTGGCCAATTCCAAAAGACAAGACGCAGGTCAGAGCATTTTTGGGTTTGTGCTCCTATTATAGGCGATTCGTCAAGAACTTTGCGGACATAGCCAAACCCCTCCACAAACTAACCGAGGAAAAGCGACATTTCTGCTGGGATGAAAGTTGCGACGTCGCATTCCAGGAGCTAAAGGAACGTCTGTGCAGAACACCTATTTTGGGGTATCCTGATACGAAAAAGGAATTTATAGTTGACACAGACGCAAGTGATATCGGACTTGGCGGTGTGTTATCTCAACGGAATGGCGATCAAGAGGTTGTGATAGCGTACTTCAGCAAGTCATTGTCGAAACCAGAAAGGAACTACTGTGTCACGAGACGGGAATTGCTTGCTGTGGTAAAGTCATTGCAGCATTTTAGCAAATATCTGCTGGGACGGAAATTCCATTTACGTACAGACCATGCTGCACTGAAATGGCTATTGCAGTTCAAAAATCCAGAAGGACAAGTTGCGAGATGGATTGAACTACTGCAGGAATACGACTTTGTGATTGAACATCGCAGCGGAAGATCTCATGGCAACGCCGACGCATTGTCAAGAAGACCTTGCCCTGAAGACTGCAAGCATTGTACTAGGCAAGAGGGTAAAGAAGTCGTACCTGTGAGAATGGTCAAGACAGACCTCAGCAGCGAGTGGAAGGAAAGCCTACAATGTGCACAGCAGGAAGATTCGGACATCAAGCCGATTCTGGAGTGGATGAAGGCCAGTGCTCCTAAGCCCACGTGGAGTGACGTCTCAGCGATGAGTTCGATCACAAAAAGTTATTGGGCCCAATGGGACAGCTTAGTGATTCAGGATGGAGTCCTGTGCCGTAAATGGGAAAATGCTCGGGGGGACAGCTGTCATTTGCAAATGGTTGTCCCTAAAGCAAAAGTACCGAATGTCCTACAGCTGTATCATAATGGTTCTTCAGGAGGCCATATGGGAGTAAAACGGACTCTACTGAAGATAAGAGAACGGTTTTACTGGGTCCACTGTCGTGACGATGTAGAGGACTGGTGTCGCAAATGTACCAGTTGTGCGGCTGTAAAAGGACCTCAGACTCGCAGTAGAGGTGCATTGAAATTGTACAATGTTGGTGCACCATGGGAAAGGATAGCCCTAGATGTTGCGGGACCTTTTCCGGAAAGTGAAAGTGGTAACAAGTATTTCATGGTTGTAATGGATTACTTCACTAAGTGGCCGGAAGTCTTCGCCATTCCAAATCAAGAAGCCTCAACAGTTGCAGATAAACTAGTTCATGAAGTCTTCTGTCGTTTTGGAGTACCCTTGGAGATTCACAGCGATCAAGGAAGGAATTTTGAGTCCCAAATATTCCAGGAAACTTGTCGAGTTATGGGTACTCATAAAACGAGAACAACTTCTTACCACCCACAATCGGATGGAATGGTGGAACGATTTAATCAGACATTGGAGAGATACCTGGCAAAAGTCGTGGAAAACCGGCAACGCGATTGGGACAAGCATATACAACCGTTTTTGCTGTCATACCGAAGTGCTGTTCACGAAAGTACATCGGTGACACCAGCCTTCGCCAACTTCGGAAGAGAATTGCGGCTGCCTGCAGATCTGATCACCGGAATACCACCTGATGCCCCACGCAATATAACCGATTATGCGAATGACTTGCGGAACAAAATGAATGACATTTATGAGCACGTCAGACAATCGGGCCAGCAAATGTCTGAAAAGATGAAAACCCGTTTTGACAGTAAAATGAACAATAAAGGGTTCGACGAAGGTTCACTAGTGTGGTTGCACAATCCAGTTCGCAGTAAAGGGAAATCTCCTAAGCTTCAAGCTAAATGGGACGGGCCGTACCGGATTGTGACAAAAATTAACGACGTGACCTACCGTATACAGAAAGGTACAAGAAGTGCTCCTAAGATCGTCCATGTGGATCGACTGGCGCGTTATTATGGGACCGATAATGCTCGGGACGAGCATGTCTTAGGAGGGGGCAGTGTTACGCGCCAGAATTAATGTCGGGTACATTAAGTTACTACTAGCGCCATCTAGTATCGAGTAGCAGAACTAGTAGAGTGAAGTACCTTCTAGACATTTCTTTGCCAGAACATTCTACACTTCTCGGTACCTGGTCAGTCGGCAGCGGTAGTTACGAGTACTTTCCAGATGTTTCGAGAATGGAATGTGTGTAATTATTTTTGGAGAATAAATTTATTATTATTTTTGGAGAATAAATGTATTATTATTTTTGGAGTATAAATGTATTATTATTATTATAAACTATTTTGCAAAACTAAGCCCCACTTGCGTCCCCAGATGCTAGACCTCCGCCAACAGATGGAAGAGATGACACAAAGCCTCACGAACAGCGACTTC
>NDFZ01005181.1:273624-347617 GCA_002192655.3 Mamestra configurata
TTTACAATTTCAACAGCGTGCAGAGCTTGAAGTTCGACAACTCTTGCACCCCCACCGCGCCGCTGTCGCCCTCGCCCCCCGAGCTGTCGCCGAGCACCCCGGTGCCGAGCGAGCCGCAACACAACGACAATGATATCTTCGAGCCTGCCAACAAGTCGAGGCCGGAGATGTTGAGCAACCTGACTAAAATGGCGATGAAACCGGAACCCAAGTTCTTTTCGACTCCGAAGCAGAATAATGTTGGGGTTGAGAGTAAAGGGGAGCTGAAGGGGGTCGTTTTGAAACCTAAGATGGTGGCTATGAGGAATTTGAAAGTAAGTTATTAAACTTATTGATTGCTTAGTCAGATGTTACGTCACTTTAATAAAAATTCCATCTTTCATGAACACCAGTTTGGTTTCACCAAAGGGCGTTGTACAACTGACGCCGGTGTCACCCTAATAAAGAACACTTTCAACGCCTGGGAAGAGTCGCAAGATCCCATTGGAATATTCTGCGACCTCTCGAAGGCGTTCGACTGCGTTAACCATGAGACGCTTTTGTTGAAACTTGAACACTATGGGATTAGGAATAGAGCCCTTGGTTTACTTAGTTCATACTTGATGGGCAGACAGGTTAAAGTTCAGATAAACGGTGTAAACTCAATAGGGTCGGAAACGACAATGGGCGTTCCTCAGGGTTCAATATTGGGTCCATTCCTTTTTTTAGTTTACATAAATGATTTGCCCCAATTACTTAAAAATCAACCAAAGATGGTATTATTTGCGGATGACACATCATTAATATTTAAAATAGACCGACGTCCTCAAAATCTTGACGACGTCAATAGCTGTATTCATCAGGTCCAAAATTGGTTTACGGCAAACAACTTGGTTTTAAATAAAAAAAAAACTAAATGTATTAGATTTTCTTTACCAAATGTTAAAAGCGATTGTGACATCATATTGAATGGAGAAAAACTGGAGTTCATTAATCAGATGGTTTTCCTAGGTTGGACGAGAAATTACAATGGGGGCCTCATTAACATCTCTTGCGGGTCGTATAAGCTCAGCCGCTTATGCTGTTAGAAAGATAAGACAGTTAACAGTTAATAGAAACCGCACGTTTGGTCTACTTAAGTTACTTTCACAGCATTTTGTCATACGGTATTTTGCTGTGGGGTCGGATTTTTATATGCGCTCGTAGCGCATTTAAAAACACAAGGACAGGGAAAGAACACATTAGGCGTCAAATAATAATAAAGTCAATTCATTTATTTCAACTAGACCAAACTGTAAATTTACAGTTTCTTATTTTACAATTAAAATAATAAAATGACTAGTTGTCCATTCGCAAAAAGTAGATTCTTATAGAGAAGAACAGAAAAGAATCTCCATAGTTACTCTTTTCAAATATAAGTTTTTACAATATTTTGTAAACATACATTAATCAATTGATTATATTATGTGAGGACAGTGCACTCTACATAACAAATAATTCGTCAACTACGCTGTCAATGGAAATTTAATAGCAGGGCTGATTCTTTGACCGAACAAACACTACGATGTTACTAAACTTGAATACATAATCTTCGATAGTTATCATGTTTTGGAACAGCAAAATATGTCAGAAGTGATAAAGTTTGAATTCCATTGCTATGAAATTTTCTTAGGACCTACTTCCAAATAACTTTCATTTCGGAAGTCGGTGTGTTAGGTTGTTTCTTCGTATTTTAACACCGACTTCAGAAACAATATTTTTCTAAAATCGGTTCATAAGTGACGGAGTTATGATATAACAAACATAAAAAAAACAAAGAAATTGAGAACCTCCTCTTTTTTTGAAGTCGGTTAATAAAAACGGCTAATGTTACAGGGTTTTTTATCCCCGTTTTAGTCTGGATATTTGCCCTGTTGACGGCAACACGCTATCACACAACTTTGCCTAAAGTTTCGGGGAATACATTCGTGATGTTATCTTGCAGCCTCTGGAGTTGAAGACCAACTTGAACAGCATCAACTTGGACCGCAATGAGAACGAGAAGGATGAAGACAGTGATAAGACGCCCACCGCCGCCGACATGGAGAAACTGTTCCCCGGCAAGTTTGATAAGGATAAGACTCCGGTGAGTTATCATCAGTGCTCGGATAATCGGGCACTAATATACCTAAACTACACTTTTATTCCCACGAAAGTATAATACGGACATGCTTTTCTGAATCCCGGATCCCGGAATCGTTCGAAATTCCTGAGATTAGCATAAAAAATACAGTTAGAACTCATTGTGAACTCATTGTAATTTTTTTAAATTTATAATGCTGATTCTAATGCAACTTTTAATTTACAATGAAAATTTTATGAAAACTGGTTTAGTAACAGGCCAGCAGCCTTTTTTAAAGGTATTCCATTTGTTTTGAATAAAATGAAGATATATCAAAATAACCACTGCTATAATTTCATTAAGTTTGTTATACTTAGTTGTTTTTACGAAATTGTTCAAAACCCCGGATTATATTCAGAAAGGAATGTCCATATTATTCTTTCACGGGAAGTTTAGGTATACAAGCGCCCGATTATCCGATCACTGGTTATTATTCTGTTTATTTATCTTAAAAGTAGAGAAGTTGTAGAAGAAAAAACGTGATCATCTATTATTTTAGTTTGTTTCTGTGGGTAATATGAAATACGATTATGATTGGCTAGTCAAATGGTTGTCTAACCAAACAATTTTGTTTGGGTAAATATTGCTGGAAAGGGTTTGAATGTCCAGTTGTGGACATCCTTCAGCATTAATGTTTATCAGTAACTCGGTCTTTACAAATTGCCTTTTACAATTTGCCAAAAATTACAATATAAATATTTATTCCAAATTTCAGCTTTCAAGACTAAGTAGGTTTGGTTTTCAGTCAGGACAAACGTTTAGACTCTATTCGACATTTACGTTTTCATCAAAATCTATAAATTTGGCAAAAAAAATTGCGCTTTCTGAGCGTCAAAAGTTAATTCGCATGATGCTGTTAGTCTTACTAGCCGACTTCACCGTATCTACTCTCAGGCAGTTCAATATTTTTGACATGTTCATTTAATTCCCAGGTACAAGACCTGCTAGAATGGTGCCAGTGCGTGACGCGCGAGTACAAGTCGTGCCGCGTCACCAACCTCACCACGAGCTTCCGCTCCGGCCTCGCCTTCTGCGCCATCATACACCGCTTCCGACCCGACCTTATGTGAGTACAAGTCGTGCCGCGTCACCAACCTCACCACGAGCTTCCGCTCCGGCCTCGCCTTCTGCGCCATCATACACCGCTTCCGACCCGACCTTATGTGAGTACAAGTCGTGCCGCGTCACCAACCTCACCACGAGCTTCCGCTCCGGCCTCGCCTTCTGCGCCATCATACACCGCTTCCGACCCGACCTTATGTGAGTACAAGTCGTGCCGCGTCACCAACCTCACCACGAGCTTCCGCTCCGGCCTCGCCTTCTGCGCCATCATACACCGCTTCCGACCCGACCTTATGTGAGTACAAGTCGTGCCGCGTCACCAACCTCACCACGAGCTTCCGCTCCGGCCTCGCCTTCTGCGCCATCATACACCGCTTCCGACCCGACCTTATGTGAGTACAAGTCGTGCCGCGTCACCAACCTCACCACGAGCTTCCGCTCCGGCCTCGCCTTCTGCGCCATCATACACCGCTTCCGACCCGACCTTATGTGAGTACAAGTCGTGCCGCGTCACCAACCTCACCACGAGCTTCCGCTCCGGCCTCGCCTTCTGCGCCATCATACACCGCTTCCGACCCGACCTTATGTGAGTACAAGTCGTGCCGCGTCACCAACCTCACCACGAGCTTCCGCTCCGGCCTCGCCTTCTGCGCCATCATACACCGCTTCCGACCCGACCTTATGTGAGTACAAGTCGTGCCGCGTCACCAACCTCACCACGAGCTTCCGCTCCGGCCTCGCCTTCTGCGCCATCATACACCGCTTCCGACCCGACCTTATGTGAGTACAAGTCGTGCCGCGTCACCAACCTCACCACGAGCTTCCGCTCCGGCCTCGCCTTCTGCGCCATCATACACCGCTTCCGACCCGACCTTATGTGAGTACAAGTCGTGCCGCGTCACCAACCTCACCACGAGCTTCCGCTCCGGCCTCGCCTTCTGCGCCATCATACACCGCTTCCGACCCGACCTTATGTGAGTACAAGTCGTGCCGCGTCACCAACCTCACCACGAGCTTCCGCTCCGGCCTCGCCTTCTGCGCCATCATACACCGCTTCCGACCCGACCTTATGTGAGTACAAGTCGTGCCGCGTCACCAACCTCACCACGAGCTTCCGCTCCGGCCTCGCCTTCTGCGCCATCATACACCGCTTCCGACCCGACCTTATGTGAGTACAAGTCGTGCCGCGTCACCAACCTCACCACGAGCTTCCGCTCCGGCCTCGCCTTCTGCGCCATCATACACCGCTTCCGACCCGACCTTATGTGAGTACAAGTCGTGCCGCGTCACCAACCTCACCACGAGCTTCCGCTCCGGCCTCGCCTTCTGCGCCATCATACACCGCTTCCGACCCGACCTTATGTGAGTACAAGTCGTGCCGCGTCACCAACCTCACCACGAGCTTCCGCTCCGGCCTCGCCTTCTGCGCCATCATACACCGCTTCCGACCCGACCTTATGTGAGTACAAGTCGTGCCGCGTCACCAACCTCACCACGAGCTTCCGCTCCGGCCTCGCCTTCTGCGCCATCATACACCGCTTCCGACCCGACCTTATGTGAGTACAAGTCGTGCCGCGTCACCAACCTCACCACGAGCTTCCGCTCCGGCCTCGCCTTCTGCGCCATCATACACCGCTTCCGACCCGACCTTATGTGAGTACAAGTCGTGCCGCGTCACCAACCTCACCACGAGCTTCCGCTCCGGCCTCGCCTTCTGCGCCATCATACACCGCTTCCGACCCGACCTTATGTGAGTACAAGTCGTGCCGCGTCACCAACCTCACCACGAGCTTCCGCTCCGGCCTCGCCTTCTGCGCCATCATACACCGCTTCCGACCCGACCTTATGTGAGTACAAGTCGTGCCGCGTCACCAACCTCACCACGAGCTTCCGCTCCGGCCTCGCCTTCTGCGCCATCATACACCGCTTCCGACCCGACCTTATGTGAGTACAAGTCGTGCCGCGTCATCTCATCGTAAATGCTTCAAAATTGCGCCACCAGGTGGCAGAGCCTTCTTCGTGCACGTTTCCTATTCGCATAAAGTGTTATTCAAATCGGTTCAATCAGTTCCGAGAATGATTGAAAGGACTTCAGTTGAGGACTTGCGAGTTTGTATGAAATACCGTAAGAAGTAAACGGTCCTTACATTATATGCTATCTTTCCAGAGACTTCTCGGGCTTACAACCCGACGAGGCAGAGAAGAATCTCCGCGTGGCGCTGGAGGCGAGCTCCAAGCTGGGCATCTCACAAGTTCTTACCGCAGCAGACGTGTGCTCGCGTCAGATACCCGACAGACTAGCGGTACGTGTTGCAAAAAACACCCCAAAAAACCCTTTTTAATGGAATCAACAAGTCATGTTTATGTTGTTACTTATGAGGCCACCGAAGCCCTCTTGCAGCATGCATCACTCCACACGCACTCTCACATACACAAAGCACACACACTATTCTATTTCAACCATTTGGGCGAGCTTCCTCGCAAATATAATGCCGGACTCGATTTGACTGTCTGCAAACACTGGTTTATCACTTGTGGCGTCGAGTCACAGATCTTTTTATTAAATTCTACCCTCTGCACGTGTAAACGGGCACACCCTTCATGTCTGGAGGCTTATTTAGTTTGATTTGATATTGTTTTTATGCTTGAGTTTGTCTGTTTATGCTGGCATAATGGAGTGTGCTAGCTTACAAGTAGCGAATTATTAAGTTTTATGTTTTTACGTGTTACCTTTGTTGTATTGTTTTCTTTGTAAGAATACTGACTACTTACATACCTTTGTATAAGTGATAGTTCTTATAACTCAACAGACAGATGTGTTGCTGGGGAGTTTGTTGCGCCACTTCTTCTGCCCAGCTAAAACACTAGGAAGTGGTGACGGGCGGGCGTTTTGGGGGACTGTCTTTATGTAGAACTTTGACGTTCAAAAAGTGCTGGCACTCAGCCTAATTTGAATAAATGACTTTTGACTTTTGATTCTCAACGTAACCACTTCGCAACTACTATCGACAACGCAACCACATCGACATCGACATCGACCTCATTGCAGTTACAATGCAACTGCAAGAATGCTGCTGCGAAAGTCAACACTTTCTTTGTCTGCGATGTGGTGTGGTTGTGGCATGTATAAATAGTTCCTTATGCCTTAAACAAAGATAGACATGGCCTGCTCTGACTTCGACATAAGATTCAAAATTAAATTGCTTAAGAGCGTTTACTCCTCACGGCGTTTCATACAAACTTTCCAAGTCCTTATTCTTGGAAATGAATGAACTGATTTTAATGAAACTTGGTATGCATACGCTAGATATAATGCTAGCAAACCATCTTTGCCTCTCTGAAGTTACCTGTTTGTGACGACCGCGCAGGTGCAATCGCGTAAGAAAGTGTTAGCGCGTAAAAATATCTTTGTTTTATACGGATTATGTTTTTTTTACTCACTTGAATAAAGTTGTAGAAGCAGTTTGCGATTGTAAGATAAGTAGGTAGAAATCATAAGAAGGTAATAAGTATAGGTAATTGAAAGTGAGGGATTGTGTTCGCACCAAATAAATGAAAGCTAAATTTAAAGGTACATGCACTCACTTGAAGTATAGCCAGCTAACTCGTTGTCGCAGGTCGAAGGTGGATCACAAACACAGACACAAGCGGGGGCACAGCGCATTACCCAAACTAATTCAATATAAAGTTTATTAGTCAATATAAAGTCTTTTAGTATTTACTCACTATCGCTCAAAATTTCCGAAACTCCTTCCATAAATAAATTTGTGGGGCCATTAAAGGCATTAATAAGAAGATAACAAAACAATAAGAAAAACAACTAATTAAAAATAATAACAATGTGTAACACTTATGGCATCGACAGTCTTATTGCATTGAGCAAGCGAGACACAAGTAAGCATCGAACGTATACGAGCGACTGAGACGACACTACACGCGCCAGCTTCCGCGAGACCGCGCATGCGCGGTGTTATGATCGGTTGTAAAATAGACTACTGCGCTGCGAATTGTGACGAACTTTAGAGTAGCAAACTTAAATGACTCTTAGTATATCTAGGTCTAAATAGTTCGTTGAGAACATTTTCGAAAAATAGTTCAGGGTCACGTCCATTCTAGTAAATTAGGCTACATCTTAGTAAATAGGTATTTAATTTTAAGTGTTTTTTTTTGTTATCAATATACTGTGCTCGTTATACAACTTCTGCTATATGTTCAAACTGTATGCGAGAACGCCGGGTAGCCTAAACACAAGTTTAATCTTATACTGGGTACCGAGTTCACAAAACACCTTTTATTGTTTTTGTAAAATTGCATAATTGTAGATTATTGTTTTTATACAACCCATGAAAAATAAACTATTTTTTATAATAAATTATTATATTGTTTATTTCCAAGAATAAGGGCTTTAAAGTTTATATGAAACACCGTGAGGAGTAAACGGTCTTAAAAACATGTTTTTTTTTTATTTCAGATAATGACGTATCTCTTCCAACTAAGGGCTCATTTCACTGGCAACGAGTTACAAGTAGAACAATTAGGTAAGTTATGTTTTTCATTCTGGCGACCCGTTTACATCGCATGGTTTTTACGATTAGATAAAACTTAACTATGCTACCACTTACCCTGATATCTCTTCACGTCTTTGTTGACTGGTAGATTAGGGCAGTGAGGGTTTCCGGGAAAATTAACGCCACCAGTTGGCGCCACATACGCGAGAGGTTTTCGTCCTTGAAAAAGTGACTTTGATATAAACATGACGTAAATGACAGATGTCTGGATCTGATGGCTCAGTGCTGCCACCTGGTGTACGTCATTACAGGAAACATTCCACCTTTTGAGCATACAGTCTTAATAAATAAACAATAAGTTCTGTATGGTGTCGGACGTAAAGGAATAGCACCATCCCATCACTTCCCGTGGGTGTCGTAAGAGGCGACTAAGGGACTCACTAGAGAATGGGCAGCAGCATTCTCTGTGCATTGCAACAGCTACACTGCAATCGCCAACTCGCCTGCCAAGCGTTGCGATCATGGCAAACGCCCCCTTTGGCCTTTGTCCAGCTGTGGACGTCTTTCGGCTGATATGATGATAATGAAATAAATAAAACATTTTTAATATATTACACAGTAGCGACATGTATGAGGCCGGGAGAGCGCTTGGTACCGAGCGCGCAATGCGGCCGGTTACAAACCTTTTCGCTACTCGCCAGTAGACTCGCTAGGCTTTACACCTAATGTAACCACCTGTTAGCGCTATTATTAAAGTGATAACTTCTTATGGGAGGGTAAACCGCTTCGTAACGTAACGCGTTACGGCGCCAGTCTGTCTGGCTTCCCGTTCTCTCACGCATACGGC
This sequence comes from Mamestra configurata, assembly GCA_002192655.3. Taxonomy (NCBI): domain Eukaryota; kingdom Metazoa; phylum Arthropoda; class Insecta; order Lepidoptera; family Noctuidae; genus Mamestra; species Mamestra configurata. Next base: position 282,182 of record NDFZ01005181.1, read on the forward strand.
AGCGGTAGGCAGGCTCTTCCTCTCTCACTCTAACCCACAGCGCTAGTCGTATTTCGGACAGACGCTTCCCATATTAAGTAGTTCAACTTAGATTAGTTTAAGTTATCACTTCTGTGCGATGGCGACCAATCAGAACACAAGTCTACAATTTATCTGCTTTGGTGTGATAGTTAAATTGGAAACTTTGTAACATTGGTCTTTGTATTCTCTGAAAAGTTTTGCTTCCAGGTTTCACATTGTAGACTTGTGCTCTGATTGGTCGCCATTTTATTATAATCCACAATTTCTCGGAATGACTTCCGAGAGATTATAGACTATTAAATTATGATGCGTTAAAAAGTATTCCAAGTCCATCTCTCAAGTTATTTTATAATCTTACGGAGTTTGCTATTTTCCGGTGACAGCCATACTTGTCGCAAATCTTCGCGTTATCGCGACGAGTGTGGCCGCGGCATTATAGCCTGCCTGGATCGTACGACACCAGCGCGAGACACCGCTCCCACCCCTCATGTAACGCAGTCCGAATCATAAGCCCAGCCGGCACATACATGCGCGACCCGACAGCGATCTTGATTCCTCATTTCGTTTTGTTAGATATTACTAGTATTAAACCCTGTAATATTAAAAAAATATTTTCGCTTGCATACACCCCTATACTATTAGGCATAATAATGTAAGACTGTATTGATTAATTCCCAGGTAACGACGAGACAGAATCCTCGTACCTCGTGGGCCGCCACGACACGGACGGCTCCATCCCGCAGGAGCTGTTCAGCAGAGAGATCAGCATGCGGCGCTCGCGGAACGTTATCGACAGGCCGAGACCAGGGTGAGTCCACTATCCTTGAACCTAGTAGGGCCGTGAGTCCACTATAATGATAACCTATCACTTCGCCATCTGCTTCAATACGATTTTCGTTGGCGTCATAGATGTTGGTCGAACCAAAAACCTCCTGATCACACAAAAATCCTACATCGCTGTATCAAAGTTCTCCGCATGATTGAACATATACCGCCCGACACATTCATCGTGCAGTTGTCCACCAGACACAACACTAGTCCGGTCGGAGGATTCTCCCTTGTCAATAGAAGTTAGCGGGACATTGCACCCTGTTCCGCACATAACGTACTTACCGAGACACGGAGGAGTCTCAGTAAGTTAAGATGGTCACTCGTCCGCAAGCCGACCTCGGCAAGCGTTGCTTTACCTCGAAGTTCGACCCCTGCGGCTGTTATTATTTAGCCGCGAGCTTCTAAAGCGTGGCTTTAAGAACAACACATAATAAACATCTCCATCTTTGTTCACAGTTCCCAAGAGTGCCAAGAGTCCCGTCAGTCGGCGGACCGGCAGACAGCCGACAAGCCTCAGTCTCCCACAGGCGTCAAGGACGTGCGCGACATGTTCCTGCAGCAGTCCAAGAGCATCCTGGGCAAGATGCTGTCGCCGGCCAAGGAGCTCGGCCACAAGCCCACCGCCAAGTGGTTCGCTGACCCGCTCAAGGTTAATGAGGTAATATTAACATACAATCCTGTGAATAAGGTTGAAAATGCAATGGCAGGCAGCCGCACGGCGACTTATGATACTGGATTTAAGTCGTTTGGCCTACTTCGCTACTTACTGCTAAGCTCTAGGTGTTAAGCAAGCCGCCTTTTTTTTTTAAGAATTGGAAATCATCAAAATGACTTCTTCCGCTCTGGGTGGAGCGGAAGGGCGTGTCAGACTCTTACTGACTAAAACCCATCCGTGTTCCTTCTAAAGCCCTTTGCGTTACAGGGCCGCGGTGACTCTTTCGAACAAATTCCGCAACAAGCAAGCCGCCTGCCAGTGCGTACGTTTTCGACTGGAATGTGCTTGTCTGCCAATATAAAATATAACCTATCCGTATATCTTATCCGATATACCGCAGGTGCTGAAATTTTCGGGATTTACTGTCACATAGATTTGTTCTATTGTTGCACCCGTAATAACAATCCCGTACAGAAGAATCTTCCTTGGTCTTGAACGAAGATTGCCTACTGCATAGATTGTTGCATCCACCAGCTCCTAGCAAGATATTTCCTCAGTCACATAGCATTACGTTTTAATGTCGAACTAGCGTTTCCTCGTGACTTCGTACACGTATATCCCGTTATTTCCCCGTTTCCGTATAGCCTATCCTTCCTCATAAATGTGGCTATCATATACAACAAAATAATCCTAATCCTACTGGTAGTTCCAGATATTAGCGCTATAGAGGTATGTGGTACAGAGAGTGAAGCCCCGCATACCTCCACCGAAAATGGGAGGATCCTCCGACCAGTCGGTTGTGTCTGGTGGGCAACTGCCTGCTAGTTGATATTCGCACTGCTTGCGCGATGCAGGATCTCGATGTTAGTTCATCGTAGATGGTGCTGCGGTTCTTTTTGTTGCCGTACAAATTTTGCTTCTTAGTTTTCAGAAAACAGACTCACTCTCTAAGGAAAACGAGCAAAGGCGAGAAGATATAGAAATAATATAAAGAAAATTGAAAATTTAACCATAGAAAACGAGAAGCTCTAAATATTATGAATAATAAACAATATGCAATAGGATTATTACTCGATATGACAAAGGCCTACGACAAATTGCAATTTAAAATACTATTAAATAAGCTATATAAAATAGGAATACGCGGGAAGGCCTATGACTGGTTCGCATCATACTTGAAAGACAGAGAGCAACAAGTTGAGATCGAATATTTTAATAAAAAAACAAAGGAAATAGAGCTCATAAGATCTGATGTTAGACCAATATATGCTTCAATTCCCCAGGGAAGTGTTGTTGGATGCCTCCTATTCCTCATATATATTAACGACCTCCCCAAAACCATAGACGGGCCATGTGTACTTTTTGCGGATGATATCTCTATCCTCACCTCATGCCAAACAAATTCTAGCTTAAATCAAGAACTTACAAACATTTTAAATAAAGTAATAAACTGGATGAATGAACATAATCTCGAAATAAATTTTACCAAAACCAAAATAATACCTTTCCATCCCCGGCAGAAAAACCAAATAAATATAGACTTTACTTTTAACCAACATAAATTAGAAACAGTCAGTGATTTTACTCTCCTGGGCTTGACAATAGACACACACATAAACTGGAAAACACATATACAGAAAGTTAAATCAAACATTTCAAAGTTTTCATATGCCCTCCGCGAAATTAAAAAGACCACAAGCCTTCAAACCGCGCTAGTCACATACTACGCATATGCCCACGCATGGTTTACCTATGGCATCATCCTATGGGGAAATAGCACAGACGCTCCCTCCGTATTTATCCTACAAAAGAAGCTACTACGAATAATTACCAACATAGAACAGACAGACAGTTGCAAGCCTTATTTTCAAAAACACAAGATTCTCACATTAGTCAGTATTTATATCTTGGAGTTATGTAAATTGGTCCGCAAATTCCCAGAATCCTACAACACACGGGGAGACATACAAACGAGCCATTCACTGCGCCATAAAAACAGGCTAAATTTGCCTCCGTCCCGCCTTAAGTTACATGCTTCTAGTCCACATTCTATGTCGATCAAAATATATAATAAATTACCAGAAAACATAAAGCAAGAAAACAAAACCAGTATATTTCTCAATAAGTTAAAACAATTCTTAATTATAAAAAGCTATTACACAGTGGAAGAATACCTTACGGATAAGTTTTAATAATAACAATATAGATATGTAAACTTAATAATAATAAATAAATGAAATTCTATTCTATTGGCAATAATAAATAAATAAATGACATTCTATTCTATTGATAATAACAAATTAAGGACATTATTTTCTTAAATAAATGACATTCTATTCTACTGATAATAATAAATAAATGACATTATATTATATAAATGATAATAATAAACAAATTACACTAAATTCTTATAATAATAATGAATAAATAAAATACTTTTCTAATAATACCTGATAAAAAATGCTAATACCAATGCAGATAATTATTAATTATATGTATAAAATATTTAATAATAGATACAAGATGAACAGGAAATAATTACACAAACATTTTACAAGAAAAGTTAACAAAACGCTCTTCCTCTCTCCTAATTAAATATTTTAAGTTTTGCTGTGCCCGACAGGGTCCATAATTGTTTCTATTTATTAATTCTACCACCTGTTTATGTGTACATTATGGATTGCAATAAACTATTTGAGATTTGAGATTTTTTTCATGTGGCGGCATTGATGCCGCTACATCACCCTTCCGGAGACCGGAGGTCGATAGTGGATGAGTAGTCCGTACACCTTGAGATGCTTGCCAGGCAGTTTAAACAAGCATAATATATTTATATTTTTTTAATTTAATATGGGTTTGCTCTTGACTCTAGTCTAGGTCATAGATACCATAGACAAAGTCGACGATGGAGCGGGCTTACCCAGAAGAAGCCTGTTCACTCTAATTTTTAAGAGATTAGTATAGATTTATAATATTAGTATAGATTAGCATACCTATTTCCCACACTTAATTTGTAGCGTTCGTAAAAATCGTAACATGTCGTTCTAGCCCCCCCCCGCGCGGCCGGACAAGCTCATGACTCGCAAGGAGCTGACGGACCCCTTCGGCTCCGACGATGATGAGGACTCGCAGCCACCGGCGCCGCCCGCACAGACCAATGATATAGGTACGATATATGTATTACTAACTTCTTCCAACGGATTCGCCCGCGTGAATGTCAAAAACTATCCCAAGAGAGCATATAAACCTCTTCCTTTGTTCAAGCAATTTTCCTTTGGAATGCGCTCCCTCTGAACATCAGGACGGCAACAAGTCGGTTGTCCTTTAAGGTGAAGGCACATGAGCACATTCGCAAGAAGTTGGTAGAATCATCACAGCGTTAATTCGTTGGATTCGTTTTTTCTTAATAACTTTGTTTAAGTGTATGTATGTATCTATGTATTTATAATTTTATTTTATTTTTCTTCTCTCTATTTTTAGTTATTTTTTTTTTTAAGTTGCACCTGCCATGTTGTCTCTGCACCACCCTAAGGTCGACTGGTAGAAAATGCCTAAGGCATTAAATCCGCCTTTGTACAGTGATTTTACTTGTGCATAAAGTTTTAATAAATAAATAAAGGAATGGTTTATACTGTAATGCATCATCAATTAAAAAAGTTATCCTTCATTACAGCAAAACCTCAACCCGAACTGAAAGCAGAGCCGGTTTTGGAGCCGCTCAGCCAGCCGGAGCCGGAGCCGGAGCCGGAGCCGGAGCCGGAGCCGGACAGAAGCAGTACGATAGCTGCGCCAGCTGTCAAGCCGCTGACCCCGGACCTGCCCAAGCCCACGCCGGTAAGTGAACAGCTGTGCTGAGCCGCAGTGGGTGCTTGTAGCGTCTAGTGTGCGTGAGCTCGCAGCCAGGGATAGCAAATCTAAATCTGAAAGTCATTTATTCAAACTAGGCCGAAAATCAGCACTTTTTGATTCATATCATCGGAAAATAGCAAACTCCGTAAAATTATAAAATATCTTGAGAGATTGTAAACTCTCGATGAATTGTCAACTGAAAATTTGGAATACTTTTTTACTCATCAAATTTTAACAGTCGCGTAATGACTTCGCGAGATTAACTGAACTCTTCTCGCTTTCTTAACTCTGGCTACGATCTCGCTCCCCGTGTATTGGATTCTATTTTTCATTTACAAATACTTCAAATGATACCAAGAGACCGTATCTACTAAACATTAAACGTGTGTTACTTACCTATCCATAAAAATTTCATTACTTCTACTAGTATTTACGAAAATAGATAATTAGTAATACTTAAGATCGTTTTTTTTTTGTCATACTAATTAATGCTCAGTAGCGAAATCATACATTTTAGAAAACTAAAATAAATGAATCTTGAAATATTGACATATTAATTAATCATGTTGAAGTTACGCCAAAATACATTTACAAATTTTGTTTTAATTCTTGTGGAGAAATATTGTTGTTTTACTGCTTGCGTTTGTCAAATTTTGGGTTGAGTTAAAAACTTAAAAACTGCAGATGCTAGTACGAATACTGAGCTAGTGTGAACTATCTGCCAGTTAATTCTTTATTGCCACTATCGTGTAACATGGTACGGTCAGCAATCTAAATAAAATATTAAGAGTTTGTTTAATACATCTGAGTACTGGGTCGTGGAGGTAAATTATGAGATAAAATTGAAACAAACAAACTACAAATATTTCTTCATTTATTTTGCCGACCGTCCAATAAAAAAACCTCCATCATTTCTTTCCATTGCCCATCGACACCGCTTTCAACTGCCTGTGTTTGACGCTTCTGGACGACGCATATAACCCGCTTCGCTGATTGGTCCATCACGGCATCGCGTCATCGCGCTCGATTCCCATTGGCCAGCAATTGTTATCACGCCATGACGAGTTGAAAGAGAGAGCTAGACAGCTCCTCGAAGCCACGAAACGGGAGGCGAGGGAGAAGGATAGAAAGCTGCGGCAGAGTGAGAAGGAGAGGGAAGAGAAAGAGAACGGACAGAGGAATGGAGATGTAAGTAATAAGGTATGGTTAGTTAAGTGTTCGAGCCTTATCTCATGTGTCATTGTTACCTGCAGTGCAATTCTGGAAACCTATCACCGTGTAAGCTCAGGTGAAGTGAACATGAAGTGAGCTGTCAAACCATACAAACAAGATGAAATGACATTTCACTTCATGCTTACTCCACCTAAGTTTATATGGTGAGATATTATAATGATGTATGGCTGAATAGTCAGTGGAATAGAGTTGACAAACTGTAATTTATTGAGCCTGTAGACTTGACTGCTGAAAGCCAATAAGTTGACAAGTTTATTGAGCGACTGTTTGCTGGCAAGTTTATCACAACATATTGTGTTAGTAGCCTAGTGGCCGGTCTCAATAACGTATCTATCTTTAACAAACTGTCAAATTAGCAACCAACAGTAGCTGAAACGTCATATTTGCTTTTCTCACATGACGTTTCAGCTACTATTGGTAACTAATTTGGCAGTTGGTTAAATTTAGATACGTTATTGAAACCAGCCGTAAGTGAACTTGTTCAAGCTTTTAGGAATTATGTGTCAGCATAACGAAAAATGTGAATGTACAGGTGAATTTTTAAAGTGTGCCAAAAATGTGTTTAAAAAAAAAATTCCTGTATGTACAGGTTGTGTTTTTTTTCAAAATGAAACGCTTCGATTCATGGCTAGGAATAGGTACCGATTTTTCAAAAATCCAGTTTATTTTTCATCAAAATAGGTTCGCGCCTCCTTTCAGTGTTTTTCGATATTCCTCATAGTTTCGGATTTGTCTATCAACCACACTTTAGTAATTCACCCTGTAAGATTCTGACGCATATTGACAATCTACATATAGTAAGATTCTGACGCATATTGACAATCTACATATTGTAAGATTCTGACGCATATTGACAATCTACATATTGTAAGATTCTGACGCATATTGATAATCTACATATTGTAAGATTCTGTCGCATATTGACAATCTACATATTGTAAGATTCTAACGCATATTGAGAATCTACATATTGTAAGATTCTGACGCATATTGACAATCTACATATTGTAAGATTCTGACGCATATTGACAATTTACATATAGTAATATTCTGACGCATATTGACAATCTACATATTGTAAGATTCTAACGCATATTGACAATCTACATATTGTAAGATTCTGACGCATATTGACAATCTACATATAATGAGATTCTGACGCATATTGACAATCTATATATAGTAAGATTTTGATGAATATTGACAATCTACATATTGTAAGATTCTAACGCATATCGACAATCTACATAGCCTAAGTCTAAAATTATTGGTCAAAATTCAACAAAAACTTCTGCTTATTGATGAAAAAAACTATACTATGTGCGTCCAGTGTTACATACAAAGAACGTACATACAAATAATTGACCATAGGAAATATCTACGTAATAGGTAAAAAGAAAAATTAAATATTGTATTGCACATTGTTGGCGAAAGCACTCGATGTCAAAGCCTTTATGTATCTCTTCTATGTAGTTCAGTAAGTAACTGTACTGTTCTGGTGTTCTTTCTAGCCGATGACAGAGGAAGAGAGACAGGCGATGCTACGGGAGCGAGCGAGAAAGCTTATTGCTGATGCGAGAGCCGGGATCGTTAGGTAAGACACACAATGATGCTCATCCTATCTCCTCTCTGTTCCCCAAATAATAACCCTAGTTCTCACCAGCCCGTTCCTAGCTGTCCACCCCCCAGCGACGCCCTAAGCCGAGGCCCGTACCCCACAGGGGGTGCCCTTAGCATGTAATCGCTTAGTTTGTAAGTTTTTATAAGCCCTGGTTAGAGGCTTTAATATTTATATTAAGGCCGCCACAGGCGAGCTCGGTTAAGCAGTCGACAACCTCCTAGGTTGAACTGCGAGAGGCCACTCACAAAAAAAAACCTCTGTGTGGGACACCGTGCGGCCCAGTGCGAGATGGTACATGTGACATGTCTTCGAATTATGTGCTTGGACAAGCCGGTTTGCTCACAAAAAGAACCGCAGCGCCATCTACGACGAATTAACAACAAAATCCTGCATCGCGCAAGCAAAGTTCTCCGTGCGATTTGAACATATACAACAGTCCGAATATCAAGTATTGGGCAGTTGCCCACCAGACACAACACCCGTTTGGTTCGGAGGATCCTCCCATTATCAGTGAAGGTGTGCGGGACTTTCTATACCGCATACTTCTAAAGTACACCTACCACAGTATAGTCTTTATAACCCAAAGGTTGACTAGTAGAGAATGCCTTGATGCATTAAGTCCGCCCATGTACCACTATTGTACATAAATTTTAAATAAATAAATAAAATAAATTAACAACTAACAGTAATAATTATTACTTAATTATAATTAATATAAGCTAACAAATAGCAATAAAGTAATTCAGTATCTTTATACCCAATAATATTATTTTATTTAACCTTTTGAACGCCAGAGCATAAACGCAACGGTGTGCCCCCGACGCCAAGCCACAAAATCGCCGTACTTTTTGTCACATATTTGTGACGTTTGGCGTACAGGGCACGCGCTTGCTTGTCATGTATACGTGACAATGGCGTTCAAAAGGTTAATACAGAGAGGACGTATTTTTTTACCATCTATTGTAATAGGCTGATATTGAAATGATGTGTGATTGTTCCGCAGCCCGACGTCTCCGCTGTCGCCATCGCGCAACTCTCGCGGCGGCACTGTGGAGATCATCAGCAAGCAATCAGTCATGGACGAGATTGTTGCCGGTCAGTTGAACATCATGTATTATCGCACCCTATAATTATTGACAGACTCTGTATTAAATACATACTTAAAGGTAATCGTATGTCATACTGTTTGTATGCAAACTCAGCAAGTGAAAATCTTTAAAAAGTTATTTATGATACTAGTGCGGTAACTTTGTTTTTACAAACGAGTAGACGAATTTAAGCCCAAGACGTAGTCGAAGGCTTACCATAGTCACGAGTTTGTAAAAACCAATTTCCGCACTTGTGGCATACAACCTTTTTTCAACACATTTGCGAGAAAACAGTACATTATATGTTATGAAACAAACTTTTAGTTTTAAGATATCAGTCTGAAAGTCGCAACAATCTTTGACGTTCCATTTATGAAAATATCGCGAATTTGCAAATGGCGCCACGTGCGCGTGGTTAAAATTAGAACTACATCTTTCGCTTCATTTTCTCTTTAGTATTAAAAATTAGTCAAACGTATTGAGCAAAAGCGCTTCCAAGGAGGTTTGATCATTCAGTTTATTTATTCTAGTAATGTGAAACTCCTTGGAAGAGTTCTTATATTTTTTAGTGGTAATTAAAAAAAAACCGCAGAGAATACGCACGTTGCTATACGACGAAGACTGCGGTAAAATAGGTAATATAGGAAAAAATTGATGAAAGTAACTATTTTACCGCATATTCCAATTGATAGTGCGTAATTTTTATCTTTCGAACAATATATACAGGCTTCGTTAATGCATTTTTGAGAAAATGTTTTGAAAAACATATTTACCATAGAAAAGCGGATGGAGTTGAACAGATGTCAGAGAATACTTCATTATAAGGCTTTGAAGCCCAATGTCCCGGCGCAAAGCTGTAATAGCAAAGCAAAGTTGTAATATTAGAAATATAAAAAAGCAACAAATTCTTATACTCAAATTCGAACGCATACAACCCTAATCTCTTCAAAATGAGAGTGAACAGGCTTCTTCTGGGTAAGCTCGCTCCATCATCGACTTTATCCCTGTCATCTATGACTAGAGTCAAGAGCAAACCCATATTAAATAAAAAAATAAACCGGGTAAAATTTTGCGAATCTTCACATATGTGATGGGTACAAGTAGACTTAGCTAATCTTTTTATGTTTTATCTAGACGATCTTTACTATTATAGATCTATGAAGTTTGTACATATCATTTAATATGATCCTTATAAAATATATTGTTGTCTCTTTCACACAGCTGGTGGCGTAGAGCAACTGGACGCGTTGCTAGGAAGGACGGATTCCTTGCCATCCAGTCCTGGCTCCAGGAAGAGTTCTGTTAGTCCCGATAGATCTGGTGAGTGTAGCAACGTTATCATAAAAAACGGTGTTTTTTTGTCCATATGTTTTTGCAGAATTTTTTGACCCACACATAGAACTAAAGAGAGAGAGGTTTGAGAAGGGAATAGAAATAACGCTAACAAAACAAAAGTATTGGGCATGCCCAATACTTTTGTTTTGTTAGCGTTATTTCGCATGCGTTTGCATTGATTGTAATGCAAAATCAATAATAAATTAATATATATTTTTTTTTGTAAAAAATACAAAAAAAAAAAACCGTGTAATGAAAACACGTCAAGTAAATTACAAAAGTTATGCAAGTTGGGAAGATACGCGTCACATGATTATGATTTGGACTCAATGACTTATCAAAATATCCGATCGCAAAATACGACTCAAATTTAAAAAAAAAAATCCCTGACCATATTTCCACGCAGTTCTGAAACATCATGGATACTAGAGGAAAACGACGTGATATTATTTTATTTTAATAGAGACAGTGAAAAAGAAAACGTGTGCGTCTCGGGACGCCCCACAGATAAGTGGTAACTTAAACTAATCTAAGTTGAACTATTTAATATGGGAAGCGTCTGTCGGAAATACGACTAGCGCTGTGGGTTAGAGTGAGAGAGGAAGAGCCTGCCTACCGCTGCTGTATGCGTGAGAGAACGGGAAGCCAGACAGACTGGCCGTAACGCGTTACGTTACGAAGCGGTTTACCCTCCCATAAGAAGTTATCACTTCATAAAAGTAATTTACATTTTTTTGTGGGGTAGATATGTGTCAAATTATTCGCGTGTTTGTGTGATATGAAATATACCATGAGTTTCGAAATAAAGTTAATTTTGTATTGCACAAATGTCGTGATTTTCGGAGAAACGGTTTTCATATTTAGCCCGCGGTATGAAAATTTTATGAGTAAAATCGAGCGTTAACTAAAAGTGAGGCGTTACGTTCCTTCGCGCAACGTACTTTGCACACCTTTCACTTCGAGATTATATTTGTGTGTATATACAAAGTATACTCAGCATATTTAAGACGCTTTCATTTACCCTCTTTTTAGATAATCTACACAATAATAGTTTAAAGAATAAACTCCAGTCATGCGTCGGATCTGACCTGACACACACTTTTATTGAACTAATACTCCAAGCGAAGTGCCAGATTACTTTTGTAGCAAGTTTATGTTTTAATAACACATTTATTTATCTTTCAACAGAAGACCGCCACAGCGAGGATACGAAATCCGTGAAATCTCTATCTCTGAGCCTCGAACGAAGATCTCCGCTGCACTCCTTCTCCGCGCTCGTCGACAAACTGTCCCCGGATAACGACAACGTGCCCGAAGAGGTACACATTGTATATCTTTATTACTATTTACTTTGGAGGAGCTCTGTCATTTGTAGATCTTTAGCAGTCGTTACGGATTATCAGAAGCCAGTTAATCCGACTCCAGTCTAGCCAAGAACTACTGTGTTACCCAGTTAATGGGTTGTGGAGGTCTGGTAGGCAGCCGCTCTACGTAAAATACTGGTATTCAGCTGTATCCGGTTTGACTGGCAGCCGACCACAATATAATTGGGAAAAGGCTAGGCAGACGATGACTTTGGGGGAGCGCGTTGCTTAGTCATTTATTTATTTAGGTGGGGAGTGTGGATGGTGGTGGAGATATAACATGGCAGGTGCATGAGTAACAGTTAAGTCACGCTTGCCGAGGTCGACCGGCCATAACACAGGAGGGTTCGGACCCCTCCGTGCTTCGGAAAGCACGTTAAGTCGCTGGTTGTCAGAAGCCACAAAATCTGACACCGGTCTTGTCAAAGGTTATCTTGTAGCTAAGTAAATGACTTGTGGAGGTCAGATAGGCTCAAGGGCGGTCCCAGCTTTGGGCAGGGGTCGCACCCGACTAGACTGGAAGCGTACCACAACATAGTTGAGAAAATAGTTCGCAGATTGACTATTACTATTTTGCCGGCGGTTACGCCCGCGTTACAAAAAACCGGCCAAGTGCGAGTCGGACTCTCACACGAAGGTTTCCGTACCATAAAGCGAACAAAAAACACGTTTCTTGTATGCTAGCCCCCTTTATTTTTAATTTAATTTTGATTATCTATGGTATAATGTTATAGTGGCAATAGAAATCCGATCAGTGAAAATTTCAACTGTCTACCTATAACGGTTCCTGTGATACATACAGACGGGCAGCGGAGGTTTAGAAATAGGGTTCCGTTGGTTACCCTTCGGGTACAGAACCATAAAAAGCCCTCGTAAACATAATACCATTTTCCATTAAAATGTACCCATCTTCCAAATTTCCCTATGTCTGATTCCAGGTTATATATTTAATTCAGAGATTTATTCATATTTTTTATGTCATCCCCCAGGGTAGAGAAACCGGCTCGTACATCCAAAGCGAGCTGGAAGCGTTGGAGAAGGAACAGTGCGCCATCGACGAGCGAGCCGCCGCCCTCGAGAAACAGCTGCGGAGGGTCATGGAGTGCGCTGATAACACCGAGGTACGTGGCCTCTGTAGACCTATGCGGTACTGAGACTCAAGTGCATACCTCCACCGGAAATGGGAGGATCCTCCGACCAGACGGTTGTTGTGTCTGGTGGGCAACTGCCCGATAGTTGATATTCGGACTGTTGTATGTGTTCAAATTGCACGAAGAACTTTACTTGCGCGATGCAGGATTTCGATGTTAGTTCGTCGTAGATGACGCTGCGGTTCTTTTTGTTGCCGTACAAATTTCGCTTCTTAGTTATTGTGGCGGCATTGATGCCGCTACAGGTCTGTATGCTGTCGGATGTAACAGAATAGCATAATCCCATCACTTCCCGTGGGTGTCGTTAGAGGCGACTAAGGGACTCACTAGACAATGGGCACCAGCATTCTCTGTGCATTGCAACATCTACATCGCCAACCCGTCTGCCAAGTGTGGCGATTATGTCAAAATCCCCTTTGGGGGAGGCCTATGACCAGCAGTGGACGTCATTCGGCCATATTTTACACACTTTATTTGTCAATGAAAGCTGACGACTAGTAAAGAATTGAATTAAACTTATTCTACCTACTATTATATTATCACACAAAATTTTCCGTTTTTTTTTCAAATAAACTAATTTCTCCTATATCGTGGGTGCGTTTACAAACATAAACTCACATACACAAACAGCCAGACCCGGAACAACTATCTGTAAGCCAAACAAATATTTGTCCCGTGCGGGACTGCGCCAACCATGTCGACAAGATACATTAGAAACAGTCTTTACTGTAATGAAGTCTTCCTTTGAAATGTTCACGCGCGAACGTGTATGGTGCCACGGAAGACGACAGCGGGGTGAGGCCCGCCAATGTCGTCAGATCTCGCTAGCGAACGGGCATGAAAAAAAAAACACGAAATTTGTACGGCAAAAAAAAACGCAACGCCATCTATCCTGTCAGCGACGAACTACTAACGAAATCCTGCATCGCGCAAGCAAAGTTCTCCGTGCGATTTGAACATATACAACAGTTCGAATATCAACTAGCGGGCAGTTGCCCACCAGACACAACAACCGTCTGGTCGGAGGATCCTCGCCTTTCAGTGGAGGTATGCGGGACTTTACTCTCTGTACCGCATACCTCTGTAACATCATTTTTATGCAGCCCTAGAGAAATGTATTTTTTAAGAAGTTTAATTAACAGTCCTCTCTATCCCCATTTTACAGAAAAAGTGGAAGAGACTTGTCCTAACCTGTATCCAAGTTCCAATCGACCCGGTAACCGATTCCTATACCTACCAGTATTCCTACCATTCACATTGCATTGATCATATTCTACTAATCTTTTGAACGCTATTGTCACGTATACATGACAAGCAAGCGCGTGCCCCGTACGCTAAACGTCACATATATGTGACAAAAAGTACGGCGAGTTTGTGGCTTGGCGTCGGGGGCACGCCGATGCGTTTATGCTCTGGCGTTCAAAAGGTTAATGTATCATTATTATCATCACCCAGAGTATTGATAATGTCGGATTCCTAAAATCTATACATGGTGTTCCAAAGTGCGTGGTTATATTTATAGCTGATTTACATTGCTGCACTGCATTGCCGATGTTGAACTTCACGTATTTTCACGAAATTAGAAGTGGCGACACCTTTCCTAGTTTAAAAAAATATGCAGGTGAATTGCACAGAATTTTCAGACGTTCATCATCATCTTCCTGCACTTATCCCATGTTACTTGGGGTCGGCACAACACGTTCTCTCCCTCCATTCTGTCCTATCACCCGTCAAGCTATCACTAACCCCCTTCCCTTTCATATCACTCCTCACACAATCCATCCATCCATCTTTTCTTTGGCCTCTCTCCCTCTCCATCATATTTGAAAGTAATAAAGTAAACAAAACGTATATATTTTGGGTTGATGTATTTTTTATTTGTAACAGGAGGAAGACAGGCTAATGTCGCAGTGGTTCAACTTGGTGAATAAGAAGAACGCGCTGCTTAGAAGACAGATGCAGTTGAATATTCTGTGAGTATACAACAAGTTGTAAAACATAGATTGCATAGTATGATTTATTAGCAGACAAATAAATAACGTCCCATTCAAATATATGGTCAAACTAGTCTATGGTATGGTGGCATGGTATGGGGTGTGGTCTGTGGTCTAGTCTGAATAATTTCTAAAATCATTCAGACCAGCAAAATAAGGACAATGGTAAAAAAAAATGAGTAAAACGCATTAGATACTAAAAAAAAACTCAGAGAATCTTACTGTAGCCGCATAGGATGTGTAACATCTGACGTCTCACCTTGGTAAAAAGCAACATTAACATTAAAAGTACCAACTTACAGCCAATTCGACCACTGCGCGCGCTCATTGCTCAAATCGAATAGGGCGCGCTCATTGGTCAAATCAAATAGTGCGCGCTTCCTCGGCTTCCTGTTACACACTTCCGTCCCATTTCACGAAATCACTTCCACAGATTTCAGGAAACCGAGAGGAAAGATGTAACACATCAAAAATCAGCTTACGAAAATACACTTAAAACGTTGGTTACCCAACGCATAAACACATGCATGTCTTTGTTATCTTATAATTCTGACACTACTATGTTCAGGCGCCACGTGACCACGTCAGGTACCTACCCATAATGGATGTGTTTATTCTAGTGTGCATGCAATTTATTATTTTAGGTCAGCAAAGGAGTGGAACTCTTTGCCTGCGTCTATGTTTCCGAACACATACCCTAATCTCTTCAAAATGAGAGTGAACATGCTTCTTCTGGGTAAGCTCGCTCCATCGTCGACTTTGTCTCTGTCATCTATGACCTAGACTAGAGTCAAGAGCAAACCCATATTGAATAATAAAAATAAAAAACACTTTAATCAGTGTTTTTTTTTGCTTGAATATCTTTTGTTAGACGTACTAAACGCTGTGTTAAAATTTGTCCACCTATTTTAATGGAACCTTATACAGCATAGAAAGATTGGAAGCAACAAGAACACCCAAAAAACTATAACGTGATGAATTAAAATCAGATGAATTGTAAGTACGTTGTCTCTTGAATTTTTTAAACGACTCATAGTGATTATGATAAGTAAAAGTCATTGATTAACGCCACTTCTTCTTCCCAGCTAAAACACTAGGAAGCGGTGACAGGCGGGCGTTTTGGGGGACTGTCTTTATGTAGAACTTTGACGTTCAAAAAGTGCTGGCACTCAGCCTAATTTGAATAAATGACTTTTGATTTTGATTTAAAAAAATAATAATTGTACCTAAGATATTTGCACGCCATGAGAAATGGCAGATATGTCGTGAGCCACTCTTATTTAAGATCTTGCATGCAGGTATTATTTTAATTCTGTTTTGTAAACACATGTTTTAGCAAATAAAATTGCTTTCTTTCTACAAATCTAGCTTACTTGTTTGACTAAGTTTGGTTTTTATTGTTTTATTTTTTACGAATGCCAGTATAATAAATAACAGACACATTTCTATTTTTTCTGATGGCAACATACCTGCATACGATTCCTCTAGTATCGCTGATGTTCACAAGCGGCCTTAACCGCTCACAATTTGATAGATCGCCAACATTTGTTTCACCTAAAAACTTTTTCTAATATAGTAGGCGCCAGATAATCGTGGAATAACGGTCATTGACCCACCTACAATTATTGACATTTTTAATTTGAAAAACGGAATTAATGACACAAAGCTGTCCCGAATCATCATCTCTCGTGATCCTTAACATTGTCTAATAATGAAAAACGATTCATATTTAATTGTTCAGGTACCTATGAACAGTTATTAGGGAAAGGTCAATATACTTTATTCCACATTTATCTGGCGCCTACTATAGTAATTTTATTACAAATTATTAATTAAAATAAATGTACATAACTAACTTAAAACTATTTACTTAAACTATTTATATCTACTAAACCTAAGTATTTACACGCTGAAATTTTAATGGTTGTTTTCCCGCGGCAGAACGATGAGCCATCAGTAGTACTATCGAAACATAAAGTTACTAAAAAAAATATGTTTTTAAATTCAAACAATAAAAAAAAAAACACGAAGCGTGAGAAGCAATAGTAACTCACTAGACGAGTGAAAAGCGATTCATAAATGTTCAGAGCAAAATAAGCTCTCGCGCGTAGTAATTATTTTTGTTTATAACAATTGTTATTCAGCCATTTCTTGATTTTAAATTTATTATTTTTCATAAATCGATTGTATTACCAAGACAAACTCATTTCGCTGCGGGAAAACAACCATTAAAATTTCAGCTTGTATAAATATATGATTATACAAAAACAAAATACACTTAGGCGTCGAAGTATTCCTCCGCATCGCTGTCATCCAGAAACGTACCCAGAAGACTGGCAGCATTGCCACGTTGAATGGCAATGCTAGTTCTTTCAGCAAAGAACGAGCCAGCCCTTTGGTCATGCAGTGTCGATCAATTGGCGAGATATGTCCTTGAAAATGCATGAGAGGACAGACATATTTTCGTGCAACTTGAGTGAATTCGCAAGAGTTTTGTTGAATTTTGTTTCTTATATTTAATTTTTACTTTTTTTTGTGTTTTTGTTTGTGTTTTACAAGTTATTTTTAAAGTTTAGTGTTTTAATTATAGTATTAGTCGTAACTTATTTTCAAATTATCTTGTGTGTGTTTGCAAACCACTATTGTATTGGGTCTGCCTGTAAAGATAGTGTGTTTATAATAAATAAATAAATAAATAAATAAAAGGAGACACGCACTCGGACCCCATGACCCAAGCGTTTCGACCCCAAACTGCTAAAACTGTAATTGTCCTTTTCCAATCAAGTATTTTCTTGTCTTCCCTCAGAGAACAAGAAGAGGATCTAAGTCGTCGTTGCGAGCTGCTAGCGCGAGAACTAAGACTGTCGTTGGGAGTAGATGAGTGGCGCAAAACACCCGGACAGAAACGCAGGGAGAGACTATTATTACAGGTGCGATTTTTATTATTTTTCATTGACGCAGGCGAAGCGAGAGGTTTGCATGACATAATATGTCATCCATGTCTCTCGCTTCGCCTGCAGCTTCGCGCTTCGCTCGTGAGTTTAACTCTATCTCGCAACACCTAACTCTGAAATCCTTCTTAACGGCCGCGACACAATATGCCTGTGACATAAGTCACTGCTTTATCCCCTCGGTGTATAATCTACTTTTATTATTCCACCTTTCACAGGTTAAAAAAAAAAAATATCTTGAGCCCAAAGTGATCTAGAAACGAAATGAAGATTTTTACGAATGTGATGCATTTTCAATCTAACTATACTATAGTTTAAAAGATGTGTTCACAGTTGGCAATATATTAAAAAAAAACCCATGGTATTGTAATCCTAATACATGTTATTCGAAAACAATTTTGACAAAATTGGAGGTACTTTTGTGTCTGTGTTTATTATTCTAATTTCTTCCTTCATGTTTGTGGGTCCCATTATTTTTTAACAGTAAACAATGCTATTCGTTTTATAGGAGCTGTTATCAGCCGTGAACGAGAGAGACAGATTAGTACAAGAAATGGATGAACAGGAAAGAGCGTAAGCCTTATTTTTATTCACTACTAGTGGCCCGCCCCGGCTTCGTCCGGATGTATTTATTTTTTCCCATATTTTCTTGCATAAGAACCTTCTCCTGACAATAACAAACACAACAAAAAAAGAATTAGCGAAATTGGTCGAGCCGTTTTCGAGTTTTCCGCTTAGCAACACATTTATATAGGTAGATTGCAATCTACCCATATTCTAACTAGATTCTTGGACCTGCAACGGATATCCAGAACACTAAAGTTTATCTGAAATAGTAGGCCTAATTTTATTATACGACCAGATACCAAATCAATACATAGTATGTAAGTATCTTAATATCGAATAATAAATAGGTCAGTATCCGACCGGATTCTAACTCAACATCCAGCCAGATACCGAAAAGAATTACAATATCCGGCCAGATACCAAATAGAAGCAAGTGTCCGACCGCATTTTTAACTTTATCCTGATCCTGGGTAGTAAGACGAAATTCGCCAAATTATAAGAAAATTGTTGGATGTATTTTAAAATACTCATTATTCCAACAGGATAGCAGACGACGACGAAATAGAAAGAAACTTATCCCAAGTGGAGATCCAGAGAAAGAACAACTGTATCCTACAGTGAACACGCCGTATAAGTGCACAGGGTGTACACAATTACTAACAAATTAAGTTTATACCAGTGGACTGACGTTTTGTATGTCAATACTGACAGTGACGTTTATCATTTTGACAGGTCTTGTTTTTTGGGCGCCATTTTGTCTTTTTTTTGGCTAGTATTGATTATTTACAGGCTTGTTCATAAAATAATCTTAAAATATGCTTAGAACAATGTTTAAGACATTCTAAATTCAAATTCTCAACAGACATTTTTCAATAAAGTATCTTCTAATCAGTAAGCTAAGCAATGGTTAAAATATTTTATGAATATTTTTTACTTTTGAGTTTTTGTAACACACAAGTGTAAGACTGATGTTGCCACTTAATAATTATTTTTTTATTGAGCACGAATTGTCCCATTTCTGGACAAAAGGATTTCCTACACTAGTTCGACCATAACCAATTAAATTACTAAGGTAGGGTGATTGTGACTGGCTGATGAAAGCTGAAAATAGATTAAACTGAAGAGGTTGTATCTAAAAATTTATCCAAAACACAGTCCACTAGTAAAAAATCCAAGACCGTTTAACTCTATTTATTTCTTAATTGTAAAAAAATTATTTTTTAATCATCATGCGACTTTTAATCGCCTCATATACGTTCGTGTCCTACCCTTAAACGATGAAACTTTGGGTAAAGTATAGTTTTATTTTATATTGTTTTAACAGTCAACTAGAAGGTAACGAGACTTAAAAAGAAAATTTTGTGAATGATGAAAAAAAAAAATGTTAAAATTACAATTTTACATTTCCAATAAAATAATAATAATAAAATTATTTTGACAGGGTGATTGGTTATTGAGTGCGTTCCTTGAAATGGGATATTCTAGAGCTAATTTGCTATGTTTTTACCCCGGTAACATGGCCAAATTGGGTTAATTACTCGAAAAAAAACTTAATTTTGTCACCAAGTTATCAGGGTCAAAATCCATTTTAGCTCTAGAGCATTTCATTTGCAGAACGCACTGAAACTCACTGAACGCACTCAATTACCAAAAACCCTGTGTTCCTGAAAGGCTTAATTGGCATAATAATTTTAGTCAAATTCGATGAGTTGGATAGGTTGCGTGCAGACTTGCGATTAATCGCAATAATTGTTGTGGTTTTTGTGAACGGCACTGAAAGGTATTAAGGTTTGTTTAAGCTTTCGACAGAAAGTCACGTTGTGTTTGGTTATTTGAAGTTTGAATTGTTATTGCGATTAATCGCAGACGACAATGCGCTCGTAACTTAATGAGAGGCTTCAGACAAAGTGATATTTCATCAGAGCGATTATCAAAAATGTAAACATTCACAGTTATTTACGTCTTTTGCGTCATAGTGGCCTTTATTCTCCATGCCATAAGGTTGCTGTCAGAGGTAAACTAATTGTGGACGCACTGTAGGATTGACACGCACGCTATCAAAATGTCTCGATCCTAAATATATTCAGCCTTATTCATACAAAAAAACCTTTTGCTTAGTTTAAATAATAATTTGCTAATCAGTGTTTAAAGTTTAATCACATGGTTAGATTGTTTTATAAAGGCTCTGAGTTTTTCACAATCGATATCGCTGATAGAATATCACTTTATCTAAACCCTAAGGATAAGTTTTGGCTTTAGTCGCGCCATGGATAATACTCAAAATATTGTTTCCTATATATTTTTTATATCTACGAGTATTTTAGCATTTCTCACTGTATAGTTTTTTGGTTCTGAATCCAGAACAATGTCGGATTAACATACGCTGCGATCAGTCGTTTCGTAATGCGATTTTTGTCGCAGAACTGCTATCAATTCATATTTACTTACAACTACTTGGATTAAATACCGAAACTAGTAATCTGAGTTTTACTAGTCGACTAAAAATCGCAGCGTGTGTTCGAGGCTTACGATGTAACGCACGTTCAGGACCAAACCTTAGTATAGCATTAACATACGGCTTAATTTTATTTTGGTATAGGTTTACCAAAGAATATTTTTTTAATACCTAACTACCCTTTTTTTTAGATAGAATGGTGATATTTAAGTACAATTTGCCATAGTCATGGATTTCAGTAATTCTATGGTTAAAAGTTTATTTTATATTTTTTTAAGTAGACATTTTTTGAATCGATCAATTTTTAATTAATTTAATGTAAATATAATAGCGATTTTTTTAGTTTAAAAGATATTTATTTGTACACTCCAATAAAGTCTTGCCTTGATTGTTTTTCAGTATTTTTTAAATTGGGAAGTGACTCCAAAATGTTTAAAGGCTACGACTAAACGCTGCGACTTGTCGCAAGTTCGAATTTTAAATGATTCGTCATTATTCCAGCCTTACTTTATCATGGGTTGGTTTGAAGTCAAACCAGATGTTTTCTTAACTTTTTGTCAGACTTGCGACTAGTCGCACGTTAGTGTCGCGCCTAATCGGCCGGTGCTAAATTGAACCACGTGATCAGTCTTCACAATTTGTGCAATTTTTACTAAACGACGTACGTTTGTCTTATTATTAAATAAAGTAATGTAAATATTTCTCGTTGGATGTTCTAAAGTTCTATTCGGTGATGATGGAAGTAAAAAATTATATTCATGAAATTTTTTTTTCGATTGTTTGTCATTTATACGTGATTTCGAATCTTGTTTTGTTAAATTGATCTCAAACAAATAGTCAATTTGGGACGTATACGAAGTAAACCAAACATTGAAATTACTCTAAAGCTAAATAACCAATACTGACTGACTTTTGATCGAAAATTCATTTTGAAACTTACAAAAAAAAAGTATACTAAAGTCGTAATAGGACAATTGACTAGATTAAAAAAAAATCTGTGAAATTATACTACACAAATATTGTTTCAAAATCCTAAGAATCAAACTTGACGATAAATAGCGACAGCATTATTATACTTCTGATGTCACAAGCACGTAACGTCATGATGACCTCGCACCATCCAACACAAAAGACGTTTAGCGTGACAAGGATACAAGAATAACTTCAAAAGCGTGCAACCTCTGTGTGTTAATTCTTGTACCAATTTTATTTTGAGTAACATCTTAAATATACAACAATAATTATTTTTTATTTTTTTAGACCGGAGTCCATAGTTTAAAAACATTACTAAACTAAGTTACACACACACACACACACACACAAAAACACGAAAAAAAACATAAACAATACATACAAAAAACAAGTATTAATTTTTAATGTACATTTTTGATAGTAGTCAAATTACCCTATTCTAAACAATTTCAAAATTCAATAGTACTGACTCACCTAACGGCTATTTCTCAAGTTGTTTCTCCAACTACCCTCATAGAACTTTAGAACGTGCAACAGTGACTCTTAAATAAGTTATACGATATTCGCGAACTAAAGCTTTCAGGTAATCAGATGTATGTACACTATACTGCGTAGAAATTACAATTTGTGTAAATTCAGGATCTTTAGTGTGATGTCGCCTTTGGTGGGAGGACTGGATTCGTGTGTAAGGGCTTTATGAACTGGGTTGTGAAGACTTCTATGAGTACGGAAAGATCAGACTGAACCGATGAATCTTGTGCAGGCCAATTGAACGAAAGCTAATGGATAAAATCGACGAATCTTCAAGTTGAATATGAAGATTACCATAACTTCAAAAATGGAAATATATTCAATGGGAATGCACATGGTATGGGTTTCTTTCTGATCAGGCGAATCTTAATTTAGAACGAACTGTGGATTTAGATGGATTGGCGCTTAAACGATATGTGATATGATATCAGTATTTAGTATGGCGCTATGTTAAATTTATCAGTATTTAGTTATGGTAAATTCAATATTTTAGACATCTCGTCCGTGTCTTGTTTTTTAAAATGTAAGTACCT
Organism: Mamestra configurata; assembly: GCA_002192655.3. Classification (NCBI taxonomy): domain Eukaryota; kingdom Metazoa; phylum Arthropoda; class Insecta; order Lepidoptera; family Noctuidae; genus Mamestra; species Mamestra configurata. Next base: position 305,333 of record NDFZ01005181.1, read on the forward strand.
AATCATTATAAAATGAACAGCGTTTGTCATCATGATGGTGACCTATATAAAACATGTAAATCAGTGTTTCTGTTGTCTGAACTACTTCCTGCCCTTGGCTTCGACATATTCCAAGAAGAAAGAAAAAGTCCTAATCCATTCTGTGAACATGTCGAAGTGAGAACGCTGGGCGGAGTGATAACGAGGTGAGCTGCCAATCCATATAATCAAGATGGAATGACAGCTCACTTCGTGATCACTTGACATCTTGATTATATGGATTGACAGCTCACCTCGTGATCACTTCACCCAAGCCTTCACTTCGACATGTTTACAGAATCGACCGGCAGGTCAATTTCTACCCGTGTAACAAACAAACACATTCACGTTAAAAAAAATTAAAGAATTAAATTAACGTGTCTGTTTTTACTAAATGCATATGAAAGTATATACGATGTTTGTAGCGAAAATATTTTCTATTTGTCCGTTTGTTGCGCGGAAAAGAGCTAGTTTATAATAATATTAGAAAGTCCAGGCAGATTCACTAGATACTGAATTTAATTTTCGGAATCAAATTATTCCAACACATGAATCCAGTCCCTCACGATCGCAAAATCAACGTAACTTTATACCGTGGTAGATAATTTGTGTGCTTCTATATTACTATGCGCGGATTACACACATTTGATACGTTATATAGGTACAGCATTCTGCTATATTTATTCTGCAATTATTTACGAATTGCAAACGCACTGATTTGTATAAAAAAATCAGGCTAAAATAAATTATTTGCTGAAACCGAAGGTTTTAAAACTTTTTTTTGTAGAGGCAGTATACTGGTTTTCTCTAACAATGGGCCTCATTTTTTCAGCAGTTTTGCAAGAACCTGTGAATACCAAAGTCTCATAAGTGGAATCAATTTGAAGAAGTGATTCACTAGCCCGCACTGGACCTCTGGATCCAGTTAAATTGATTCCACATAATTATGAGATATTGGTATTCACAGATTCTTGCAAAATTGTTGAAAAGTTGCAGAATCGTGATATTCGTTTTTAATGCCATATTTTCGGAAATAATTTCGACTACTATTTGAATCAGTATTATTGAAAACTTGCTATGAATTTGATCTTATAGTTTCTTTTGAATCCATTGAAACGACTGATACTTCAAAAATTATGTGATTTTCAAACCAAATAAAAAATTAATACTAAGATGTAGTATCAAATGTGTGTATTCCACGCTATCGACATAGTGTAGCTAAGACACGGTAGTCTGCAAGTATGTGTAAGCCACGCCATAACTGTCTGTATTCTGACGCTACTCTTATAAATATGGACCGTAATAAAATAAAGTGATATTGTAAAATGGAGACGTGTTTTATTTACACACTCATCAAAACCTAACCAAAGAAATATGTAATTTTTTCCTATTAGAGTGTCAATTTTTGATTTTTTCTTTCAGTGACTAGGTATTCTCGTATTTTAAGGAGCGTTCGCAGTTACAAACTGTCAAATACACGTCTAAATCCCCTACATTTTGAGTTTTTGTCATTGATACTGCGACTTGAATTTGAGCCTTCAGATTCCCGGAGAACATAATGTACACTTTAGAGTACCTACAGGCGCACTTTAAGAAATATAAAATTTTTGCGTTAGCTTCAGTTTAGGAGTGAAATAGGTACAGTCACCACACTAATGGTACCACTTGCACAACTTGCACTACACCCTTCGTGGTTTTTTTTTTTATAAGAAACTATGCTATGCTACGATATAAAGGCTGATGATACTTTCTAAAAAGGGTTGTCGCATCATTGTTGCATTGTCAAATTGCAGCTTTCTGTGGGAGTTTTGGACAACGAAAAACAAATTCAACACTGAAATTAAAATCGTCTTTATTCATTATTCGTTGGACAAGCAACTATAATTAATAAACATTGTATACTCAACTTATAACAATTAATAATTTGTTAATAACAAATAAATTGTACTGGAAGAACGTCTCCATAAATATATCTTACTTACGTACATAATAATAATCACTTCGGTTTCTTAATTTGCAACAATATTAATTCATTCAGATTGTATCCATTGTAGAAACAATGAAAGATAGGATTTGACTACGAGTACTGAAATATTAAGAGTTAAGTTAAACTTAGGTAATGCCCTTAGAACATCATTTTTAATCATCATTATTGTTACCTGATTTATTGATTAGGCGCAACATGTCCTCCTTATCTTCCTTACTTCTCTATTAGTCGTCATCGCAGTAGGTAGTCAATTGCCCAAAAGAACATGACCAGACTTAACCTTTTGAACGCCACTGTCACGTATAGGTAACAAGCAAGCGCGTGCCCTGTACGCCAAACGTCACAAATACGTGACAAAAAGTACGGTAAATTTGTGGCTTACTAAACTGCCCTCTTTCTCAAGCTAAATAATAAATGATTGTTATCCTTATAAAATTTGGTCCCAATTGGGCGCCAATTTCGAAACAGTCCCAGCTGGGCGCCAATTAATTCCAGTTGGCATGGAGATGAAGGACATAAATGATACCGATCGTTACATTGTATGGTTTATGCAAGCCTATATTCTACTTTAGTAGTTTTATGATAAATTGAAAGCTACAAAGATGAAGAAATTCACACAATCAAAATTACCCATTGTTTCTACAATGCACACAAAGAGAGTCTAAAATCCTAATCGCTTTATAGAAAATCACAACACAAATGGCCAGGCCGATTAACTATACAATTGGAAGTCAAATTAAGCTACGTGTCTTTGCGGGTACTTTGAGCATTTAAACCGGAGACGACGGAGAAATGGTATTTACTGGCCTTCCTTAAAGCTTATGGAACTCAAGAAGAAATGGGAGTACAGAATTAAGCTGTTTTTTTATGTATTAGAGGCAGTGTTTTTCAAAAGATATCCGGCATCAAACATGCCCCATGGGTATCACCGTTTTTTAATTAAAAATCAAATTCTGTTTTAAAATGTTGGAGCCTTTTCTCCATCGTTTCCAGTCCACCGTGTTCTCATTCGTACACAATTCAGAATTATTTATATAACAAAAATAACATGATTGGTTTAAAGTATTATTTGGAAAATTGACAAAAAAATCTACATTTCATCGCGTTATTAGCGGTTACTTTGCTTAAAAATTTCGTTAATTGTGATCGCTACGTTAGAAATATCAGTTTGGTCATATACAAAAGTTTCTTAGATCTAAAATTTTATATGTAACGACATCATATAGAGAAAATGAAGGTAGTCATAGAAATAATGTTCGACAAGTCACTGTTATAGATAGACTTGCCAAAGTGATATTTTTGGAGGAGATGGTAGAAGAATAGAACTTGGCAAACTGTTTTCTAATGGGTAACGTCGTGGCACTGAGCAACGCTTTACTTTGGTAGGTACGATTTTTTATGTCCAAAGGGGAATCTCAATAAGGATAGTTTAATTGACCATTCAATCTTTGGTGAGGATAATAGATAATAATAAGTATTCTCAAGAACAATAATTTAAAAAGTAAACAGTTCTCTCTATATCATGTCGCTCATTTTTAGTGTAGGTATAATATTAATAATACTAGGTATTTATAGAAGCACTTGGGGCCCATACTCATATACATTAACATTAAATCTATGAGTAAAAGTTAAAAAAGACCGTGCGGTCGGAAAACTTCGAATGGAAGTCGAGTTTGTTCGGAGAAAACCGTTAAGTTATAACGATTAAAATTCTGACCAGCAGACAATTTTAAAAAGTATAGATACATATATATTTTCTTTCGCTTTTTTAATATTTTACATACCATTTTGGAACATATTTCGCATTTAAACTACGTATTTCAAATTTTTAAGAAAAATTCTATTTATGTTTTCAAAATTACGTATCGACTACCCTATTTTTATTTACAATTTTTAGAATGAAAGTTAATGCGTCGTGTTGGCAGTACTGACACTCTTATGCATAAATAGACATAAATATTTCAATTATGAAACTGTTGTGTCCTTTTAACAATTACTTAGTTGTGATTTCATTTAAATATTTACAGAATAAACTGTAAAAAAGTCAGAACCCAAAAAGGATTGGTTTTATCACAACTGTAATTGGTACTTTCTGGTCACAAAAGCAGTAATCTCATACGGAACCGTTATATTCAAAACAATAAACCCTAAAAAGGTCTGTATGATCTTAACAAACGGACGAACTCATATACTTAACATTCCATTTGCCATATTTCCAACTTGCAGTGATGATAAAACCAACCTTTATAGACAGAATGCTCGTCGAATAACAGCTTACTAGAAACAAGTTCAAGTACTGTTATGTTATGCGCGAGTATGGTTGTTGGTGGTTACAGGGGGCGCTGCCTCCGCTTCCGCCAAAGCCGCTTCTTTTTTTAGCTTGCGGTATTTACCTGAAATTGTGATGTTATAAATTAAATATTATTATGTAAAAGTGAAAACCTGAATGCTTCATTTTTCTCAAGAAAAAGTTAGTCTCATTTGGGCGCCAATTTAAAACCATTAGTCCGATCAGGGCACTAGTTTATTCATATTATTAACTTAAACCTATTAATGCCTGCTTACACCAGCGAAATTCATCTTATAAATTCCAAGTCAGTTGCTAACACGGGCCCATTATGTATTGTTTAACCTCGTGTTAGCAACTTACTCCGAATTGAAAGATAACTCTAGTTTGTGCAAATAGGCCTACGTATCTGAGGTTAACTAAGTTGCGTGACGAAGAAGTGTTAATGTTTTTGTATAACTTAGTCCCGACTGGGCGCCAATAAGAAGTTGTACCATGCTCAGCCATGCTGGGTGCCAACATACGTCTAGTATAGAAATTAGGAGTACTGTTGGATATTCTGAACTGATTTACATCCTTACACAAACTGAAGGCTTGAGCTTCAGGCCACTACTAGTTTTGGTTATAAAATTAAGTCTTAATTTTGTTCCTCCATTATATGTATCTGTTTGTGCCAAATAAACAAGTTTTCATTTCTTTCTGTGTATCTTTTTAAAATTTAGAAACTGTGGTTATTTTATCCCATGTCAGCAACTAACCCTGAGTTAATTAAGATAACCTGTGCCATAATTATGACGTTTAATGCCTGTAATGAAACTGGATAAGCGCCTTCAGAAGCTCTCGAAAAAGCGTTTTTCAACCCCATACATTTTTGCAATCGCCTTCGTCAAGCTACTGCTCACAGAATTTGACGTGTTTAGAGTACTGCCGGTCGATTCTATAAACATGTCGAAGTGAAGGCTTAGGTGAAGTGATCACGAGGTGAGGTGTCAATCCATACAATCAAGATGGAATGACAGCTCACTTCGTATTCATGTGACATCTCGATTACACTTCGACATGTTTACAGAATCGACCGGCTGATGATAATAACGGAAAACCTCTTTCTTTTTATACAAATGGGCACGAGTTAACGTTCACGTTAACGCGATTGATTACGTTTAAAACTCGCACTAAGATCTCTGGAGGAAGGTACACTTACGCGAAGTCTTGACCATGATGACGCCCCACCAGATAGACCAGCCCCAGCCGACCAGACAGAACAGCACCGTGAACAGCTGACCCGCGCCCACAAGCAGGTTTATCACGAACGAACCTGGAATTAACAATTGGAGATAAATTTATCTTCTTCTTTCGACTTAATGATGACCCTTAAACAGTTTGTGCCCAGTAATTGACCACGTTTATAACGGCATCAGTGGCTTTCATAAGATCCTCAATGGTGAAGGTTTTAGAGCATTTGGGGCATTCAAAAAGTAGGCCATGATTTGGACAAATTAGGAATGAAATATTCCTCCTGCCTTTTTTGGTTATGGTGGCCAATCACAGCGAAGATTGCTAGATCAACGCGGGAGATATCGTACTATTCGTAATGCATGAAGAGTGAGCGCAAACACTTCCTTTTGTCGTCCTCTTATAGTCCGAAGGGACGGTAATGCGAATCATAACAGTATTGACAGTAGTTTTGTGACTTTGTGTGCGATATAATAGACCATTGCCTTGACTTTGATATTAAATTAAAACAAAATATAAGTATAAGTTAATTCTGGCACTGTTCATTATTCAACAGTGTCAGAATGCAGAGAAGGGAATCATGAACACCATAAATTGTCGATTTATGCAGAGTTGATATAGTCGTCGTAGAAGGAGCCTCAATCTTCACGTTTAGAAAAAGAAGGTGATTTTTGGACCTACCTATCCTATATTTAGCTCCGTCGTGGACCCCAAATCTGGGAATGCCGAAGCATAGGCAGAACAGGCCGCTCAAAATAGTACCTGCAAATACAATAGTTACAATATGAGAGATAGTCTTAATATAATAATTGTGAAAAAAAGCAATGAGATAATGTGCATATTTATAAGGACGTGCCATTTTCACTAGATTAAATAATATTCTTCTGAGGTCATAACATATCTCCTCTCATTTTTATTTTTTTTACTGCACAATTGTTAGGCAGACCTCCCTCAGCTATTTCCACTTCTCACGGGTGCTTGCTGTCGTGGCTCATTCCCTCATCAAGAAGTCTCGTTTATTCGTCGTATATAATTTTGAATGCACACTGTTTCCGTGTGAACCTACGATGAGGCTACTCGGCGCTGTACTTATTGACTCACGTAAGAATGGGTATGTGTTGTATCTAAGTATAGCTTTACCTATGAGGATATTATATTCTAAGAAAACTTAAACAGACACAACAAAATCTGCGTGCAAAATGCAACTGGTGGTCAGATAGTAAGATAAACAAAAAAAATGTTAAAATTAAATCTTGCAAATTAAATTCTTATCGCGTTCAGTTTTCTAGTCCAGTTCAGTTTAGTTTTAAAGAGGGTGTGCACAGGTAAAGCTGTCCTTAGGTACAACACTTGCCCCTGATATGTTATAGCTCTGCCTATCCCTTAGGGGGCAGGCGTAATGTTATGTTAAGTAGTATAAACCAAAACACACCAAGTCCAGGCACACAAATGTTGCACAGCAGACAGAAGTACGCGAGCACTATTGGTAGCACGGGGATAGCGCCGCGCATCACACTCGTATGCTCGACCAGCGATGTGTCCAGTTTCTTACGGGTGTCCTGTAGATTGCAAACATGACTATTTGTAATAGGAGACTAATTTGATTGATTTGATTTGTAACTTCTTATTTCCGTTTCGGGAAACGCTATATCCAGAAGCACTAGGCAAGTGACATTCTGTCAGCGGTAGCACTGCGAAGGAGTTTGTCAAAACGTCGAAAATGAATGGGATTGACAAACGCTGTCAAAATGTGACGTGAATAATTCCTAATATTTTGATATTTCGACAATCGCATTCGCTGATAGAATGACACTACTTCCAGAGTCTCAGCTTTCCAAAGGTACAATACAGGTCTATAAACAGGGAGGTATTTATATGTCATTAGAAGCAGTCAATCGTTGATGCATGTTGTAACCAATACTTTGTAACCATGTGTTCATTGATTTAAAAGAGTGCCCCTGTAGTTTCTGGCACGTTCTTCTACATTTAGGTCTAAGCTTTGGAATGTCTAGCCATATTTCTGACTGACGGAATCCTTGTCAATTCAAAAGTTCTTGTAATGGTTTAATTGAAAAAGATACTTCGAGTTCAAGTTCGTAATATAGGACATCTGAATCTGAAATATTCAGAATACACTATTAGGTATACCGTGTAGGTTGAGATTATGCGTCAAAACCTTCACATCGACCAAAATTAGAAGTTAACAGTCGAATATTTCGGTAAAGGCTAGATCGGACAGTTGAAGAATTTATGCCAACATTTAAAATAATAATACACTCGTAGGTAAATAGTTAAAATGTCGTGTAGTGACCTCGCTAGCTTTCACGATTACGTTAGATCTAGAGCGTGTGTTAACAGACTCGTCATGGCGCTGACATGAAACATGACGACGTTACAGTGAGGTAGCTCACTGACCGTAGTATTTCAATGCCACTGTTTAAATTATTACTCATCCGATATCTAGTGTCTTACAATAAGTATAAGGTATGTAGGTTTAGTTCACGCTAAGGACCCTACCCTCAACCATCAAATGACAAGGCATTACATACTAATACTAAGAAACATGAATACAGTCAATGCCTAAGAAAATTAAATGACAATTATTAATCACCAAAGTCTTTGAAAAAAATACGAAATAGGTTTTAAGCTTTAGAATCAGACGAGAAGGCCAATTTTCATGTAGATAAAACGTTCAATATCAAGGTTGCCTATATCATCGCAGCGTCAATCAGTTTCAAAATAAAGGGAACATAGGGGCATTTTTAACAGATTGCGACTGAGATGCAAATGTGAACATATCTTGAAAATACGTAAATTGCCCAAGAGCCATGAATCTCAAGAGTCATAAACAGCCCTGAACTATTCAAAACTCAAATACCTCATTGTCTTCCTCGATATCCACATCCTTCTTCATAAAATCCTTCGTTATCATAATTTTAGAGGCTTTCCGCGAAGGTCTTGGTGACGGATTGGGGGTTGCTCTAGGAGACACTTGAAAAGAAGGACGGGGTGATGGAACTGGAGTTAACGCTAACTTATTACCAGTTGCCATCGTCATTAGAGGGTAGTTGGGATTCTTCGAGTAGATCTGTCTTGGTAGACTGTACAAGTAGTTCTGAAGGCGTGGAGTTAGATAAAGATTCTGCATTTGTCTTAAGCTGCTTATTCTTGCGTTTACGGTTGTGACGTAGCGGGTTTTGATATTATACATTGATGATTTGTTTTTTAGCACTCATTGTCACGGAAAAATTGTGGATTAGATGCTCCAGAAACTGGTTCAAACCTTCTTCTGTTATTGATGTTTATATAGAAAGAGCTTAAAAAGCGAATATATTTTATTTTAATTTTTTTCTTAGCGTGAATACAAACACGAATGATTCCGTAATACGTAAAACGATTGCGTTTCAGTTAACAGTCGAATAGACACTGCCATTAAAATACGCTAATCATACATTTAATATTGCCATCGATTATTCGTCCCTATTGTTAGACAACCGACCTTGTTTACTAACCCATTTCATATAAATAGCATCTACTTACTAACTTACTTTTAATTATATATGGCGAATAGATTAAAATCATTGCTAAGAAAAGTCTACACGCGAGGAAATTAAATATATATATTTTTTACATATTGTTGTACTGCTTAGCACGCAATAAATATGTGCTTTTTATTATTATTAACGAGGGACATTAAGTTGCTTGATTAATAATAGAGTTTTTAAGTTATGAACTAACGTGGTACCGTGTTGGGTGCCAGTAACACATTGTTGGCGCCCAGCACGGGACCTTCATCTTTGCTATTACTGTAATGTATTTTTCTTGTCTAATGTAATTTGATGTTCTTTTGCGCGTACACAAGTATGTAGGTTTAAGCTTTTGTCAATATCATCTATTTCATGTTGCATAGTGACGTAAATCATACAAAAAAAACCTTCTAGGGTGACATGTAAATCAACTTATAATTGTTTTCTTATTTTAATTATTTAATTATGTCAAATTCTGAGAAATCAAATTGATTCATTTGTTGTGAAATTATAACTTCAGGCCTGAAACAACTGACCATGAGTAACATCAGCCAAATTTACATACAAATCATCATACGACATCCTTTTTCATTCAACATAGTTTATGATTTCCACGAAACACCTATAATTGAAGGAACAAACAACAAAGTTTTAATAAGTGACCAGGTGCAGACCTTGAGTCATATTTCTCGAGACACGCGTGGTAATTGCGTGACCTGGCGACTCCACGATTACAACGGCCAGAGTAAAATATGTTTCGGCGACTTGTTGGGTCTGCGTGTGGCTCATAGAAAGGCTTAGTTTTGGGTCATTTGTATGGATTACAAAGGACTTTGAACTTTTAGGACGTCGGGGTAAGATGACGCAACAAAGTGACCTGTTTTTCTTTGAAATACTAGACTTTGAAAAACAATCAATAAGGGGAGATGACTGGTAGTCTGTATAAAAAGTATGTAACTTTACTTGGTTGTCCTGATGCTCATATCATGTTTAATGTGACTCAAGAAGAAACCTAGCCGAAAAACAGAAAAGCTAGCTATCAGCTATGAACTAATCCGGTCTGGGGATATTGAAATATTTAGTAGTATTATTAAGGCACTCTGTTTCGGCTCTAAGACTCCCATTCGGTCCGTTGTTGTGTTATTTTGCAAAAAATAGCTGTTGTTGCCGGCTATCATTTGTAATTCTTTAGCAGTCGTTACGGGTAGACCGAAGCCAAGAGATCTGACACCAGTCTAGCCAAGGCAAATCGTGTTATCCAGTTCCTAGGTTATGGAGGTCACATAAACAATCATTCCATGTAAAGTACTGGTGCTCAACTGAATTCGGTTAGATTGGAAGCCGACCCAAACATGTTGGGAAAAGGCTAGGCAGTATGATTGATTATGTTAACTTACCTCGGGAGGCAGAGTAGGCGACATGCTCTTATTCTTGGAGAACATACTCGTTCTTCTGCTGGAAGACTGATCGGAGCTGCGCCGGCACATGCCGCGCAACCACGTGCACAGGCGGTTGTTGCAGCAACTGTTACAGTACAACATGTTACATGACACGGCTGCTGGTATAAAAAGCATAGATTTAATAATAAAGTTCGAACGGCCGTTGTCTGAATTTTTGCTTATACGCGTTCACCATACAAGAAACACGGCATTTTTATTGTCTCGCGTATACGACCGAGCGAAGCAAACTCGCCACGCGGTCGGTAATGGTCGGGCCATTGCCGACTGCGTGGCGAATTTGCTTCGCTTCGGTCGTAGAGACCTACGGGACCATAACGGGCCAAACTGTGTCGCTGAAAAACGTGTAAACCACCATATCTTCACTAGGTATGCACGTCAATGGCTTGCATCACTATGCAAGGTTTAATTCACAAAATAGGTAGTAGGGTGATAATAGCTTTAAAATGTGGTGTCAAGTGTCGCGCAAACCGCAATACTAGAACTGAATGCGACATCACTTTGAAAGCAATGAAAAAAAAACAATTATAATAAGTTGTGTTACCGTTAACATTGCAAAGTTTATGAAGTTAAAACGACATAATGACTTCACTGCTATAAACACAAATGACGTATAAATATACCTACAAGTTGAAACGGGCTTTGTCGTTAGTATTTTAACTTAAATATAATATAGTGGTGCTTTATTATGACTCTACACTACCGTCATATTTTCAGTCCAAAATAAGAAGTCGTTTATTCAAATTCACCTAAGAGCCAGAAATTCTTGACCGTCAAATTTTTACATAATGTCCCCCAAAACGCTCAACCGTCACCTCTTCTTAGTGTTCTACCTGGGTAGAAGAATTGGCGCAACCAACGCCCCAGTGCGTGAAAGAGACGGAGCTACTCATAAATGATAGCGCCATCCCATTTTCGCAACGATATCATGATGGCAATCGATGACGGCAATGGCGATTATTGAAAATGACAATGTTGATATTAATTATGAGGTCCGTAGACTAGTACAGCTAAAAGTTATAGAAGCTTACCTAGTAGGAGGTCTATCACTCAATATGCTGTCCCTCCTCTCAATCTGCCTCTTCTTCCGCCCACAGCATCCCGTCTCCTCCTCCGGGGCAGGAGACATGGACTCTGCCACGTTGCGCGGCATCGACCCGGTGTCCGCAACGCGTCGCCGTCGCCCGCAACAGCCGCAGAAGATGTCGCGCAGTGTACGCTTGGGTTTCGTTTCGTTTTCGTATTCTATTGAGGCCTGGGAAAAAGACTTGTTTTTATTCATTTATTTCGTTAATTAGTACTGAATACACTGCTCAAACTACCCAAAAGAAGTTCATCGATTAAGTTGTCATAGTTTTGAACATGGAAGGGCCAGACTTAGATTGGCAGCTCAAGGAAAAGTTTCGTTCGAAAATTTTACTAGAAACTAACGTTTACATTTTTTATTCTTTGGCTCATTTTAATGTAGCTTACGACGGATGAATCAATCTGATCACAAATCTCAAAAATATTAACATCAGTTTACTCACTTTGCCAGCAGCCCTTTCCATATCCCTAATCTCTTGTTCAGCCTTTTCTTCATCAACCTTCTTTTTACAACAATTCAGTTTACTCATCATTCCTTTCTTTCCTTCCTTCATCTCCTCTTCCTTTTTCACTCTCTCTTTATCTTTCTCTCCATCTTCTTCCGAATCTTCTCCTTTGATGCAGCAAGCACAGCATTTTGACTTGCATTTCTTCATTAGCCTTTGGCAGAAGTTTGGTTCCTTCGCTTTATCCTCTGTAGGTTCTGTAGGTTCCGACGTTTCTCTTGGCGTTTCGGATGGAGGGGTCTCTTTTGCTTCTTTCTTGGTCCTCGCTGGAGGCTTAGGGGTTGTGCTTGTACTTTGTGGGAACCTGTGGATTGAACATCGTTGATTAGCTTTTGTTTTAGTTAATTTTGTATTGTTATATTGATTACTGCCCAGCTTTTATTTTGACAATTATAGGGTCGGCTTCCAGTCTTACCAAGTCAAGCCCTTTTATTGGTTTTTGTAAATATATATCAAGGCGTCATAGTATTTATTTTGCTATTGGCCCTGAGTGTATTTTTATGTTACAGAGAGTAAATGAGTCTTTGAACGTAGATTGCATTGCTTATAACGTATTTTCGTTTAGCATTGCAAATGCAGTACATGCTTATGAAATACTTTGTCGTAGTTTTCAACCTTGACATTAGATAGTTTCTTCAAAAGATAAATTAGTTTGTGTTGATAAAGTTTTAGTTCTGGTTCATATTTCCTGAAACTAGTTTAATATGCAACTATTAATTTATATCTAAGTTTGCAGTATGCTATAAGGTTCTTTCTTGTTTAAAGAACTCTATCTAAAAGTGCATATAAAGATTAGTTTAAAGCCATATTTATTTTTGCCTTAGGCGTTGATATACTTTCGGGTCCATTTTTAAAGTCACTAAAGTCCGACCGACCAAAGTTGTCCATTTTCGACTTAATAATAAGGTCCAGCTTCTGGAAAGGAAAGTCCGTCAAAATTATTGTGAGACACTGTTAAACACGCATCAGCTGCTGTGATTCGTCGAATGAATTTTCAACAGGCAATCGCATCACTTGACATGCGTTCAGTTAGTGTCGCTTCGATAATTTATTTCCAGAAACGGGAGGTTAGTTGCCAGTGCATTGCCTTAGCCACTTCACCATGGCTACGGTGGCTATTGGTCACAAACTTGACGCTTTATCAAACAAAGCGAACACAGTGCTATAGAGTGGTTAGTTTTCAGTCTCCTTGCAAACCATGCACTTATTGTTGATCTGATTTTCTAGTGCTTATTACCTTTGCAGCATTGGAAGGCCTGGTAATAGAGGTATAAGTCTAGAATTTAGGAAAATAATATGTTATTCGAATTAATAATATTAAAATAAACAAAATTTCAAAACTGTGTGACATCTCTTTCCCATATCTATAATTAGTTCATGCCCGCGACTTCATTCGCGTCGATGTCAGTTATGGCGAAACAAAGTTACCCCCCCAACATAAAATTGAATTTCCAAAAATCCTTACCTAGTAGTTTTATCTATTATTATTATTATTTATTTGTTTCGGTCAACAGTGATCCATATGTTTATTAGTAAAAACTTACACACTATGTTAGTACATTAAATTAGGTGCAAATACACAATTAATCAAATCATTCAAAATAAAATATTCAATTTAAATTACAATTTCATAAAATAATTACTGAAAATTAATTAACTTTCTTGATATTATGTGTAATTATTATTTTTATTATTAATTCATAATCAAGTTTCAAGACTACTTACAATACTTAGACACACAGTTACACTTCAGTTACGCTATGTATGCGTTGATAGTCAGGACAAACGATTTTATTAGTAGGTATAGATTTATGATTTTTGGAAAAATAAAATGTTTTATTTTTTGAAGAAGAAAGGATAAGGCACATTCATCAAATAACCCTTCCTGTCCCCATCAGATAGAAATTATAATTTTTACAACTCTGTTATTACGGTTTTGTCCACCGGAAGTGGAGGCCTTGTTTCATGTGCCTATTTCCGGCGGCCAATGACGGGTAAATACGGCCATGTGCCAACTTGACACATTGCTCTAGTAGGTAGGTAATAGAATTATGTTAACTCGTGATTAAAGGAATCTTAAATCAAGCTTAATAATTAATTTATCTATTAAAATACTTTGTTGAACAAAATCAGTTTATAAAACGAATACCTAGGTACATAACATCTCTTCTTTAGAATCCGTTAAAACATATTTAAAAATTGCCATAAACTAAATGTCAATCGCATGAATTACGGTCAAACAGTTATCTACAATCACAACATTATAATATTTACCTATTTTCATCGCTATAACGCTTCGGTAGTAGTTCATTTGGCAAAATATACACAGTCCGGTTATGTATCATTATTAAAACAAGATCACAACACTACCAAACATGAAAAAAAAAAACGAAAATCTCGACCGATTTTCATTCCATGGAAACACTAATATTATACTTGTTTAAACCAAAGACGCCACACATTCATTCGTAATACATAATGTTCGCGCCAAAACGGAACACTGACACTGTTATTGTTTTGAGGTAAAGGCAACAAGATTTACTGCCTCATCCTTTATATTGTTTATGATAATTTTCGCGCCATTTGTTGTTTTTGGCGGGCGGGTGTGGCGGGCAACGCTCGAGGGCGAACTAGGAGCGTGAACCACTTCTTAAGGGCTGGTTTAGTATCGAATGCCAAGAATTACGTGTTGGCTATAGCGTGTATAGACGTAATGAGCCTTGGACAGAAAGAATGTTGGAAAGTGGACTTTGTATAAACGTACTGGTTCTGTAGTTGACAGTTTTTATTTGTGTTTTAAGTTAGTACTTTTATTGAATCGATTGATGTTTATTTTTAACTCTAATAGGTATAAATCCCAAGCTGGCTTTTGGCAGACGAGAACAAACGCAGCTGTAGAAAAAATTTTCATTTTAAAATTCAGTCTACGAAAGGTTTTTTTCTAACCTCTTATGGGTCTTCAGAACGGTCAATAATTCTGAAACCAACTGTCAACAACGACTCCTTACAAAGTAGGAATTTTAAACACAAAACAACTACAAAGACTCAAACTTTATCCCTTAAACAACTCAATCAGACTGAAATCCCTACTTCAAACTGTGCCAAAATACTCTTAACACAAACAAAACTCCGAATCACTGCATTAAACGTCATTGCATGCCAAATCCAAGATGGCGCCAATCAAACACTGTTCAAATAGAAAAAGAGATTTGTATCTCTAATTTACTTACAATTTAACGAGTTCTTTTATACTGGAGAAATTATGACTCAATTTATTTTTATGGTTCTTTAAGTATTATGCACTTGTGTTGTAGGTTATTGACCTTAAAAGGCTGCGGATAGATAAAAGCCTAGGTAGGCAGTTACTTGTAGAATAGATTTAAATAGGGCTGTGTCGTTCTAAATGGTAAGAAATAAAACTGTAGTAGATTCAAAAGATGGAAATTGTGATATCCGTGATATTGGGGCTGACGTGAAGAATTATCCTACTAGACTGTAAAAGAAAAAAAAACGATTTTTATTTTTTATTCTTTTAATGTTACCATTGAAAGTACCTACTACTGGTCTCATCAACAAAAACCTTCACTGTTAGAAAGCTGCGCTATCCCTGAGTGCCATGAAGCTAATTTTTAAAAGCTTTTATTTGACTTGCACCGTTCGCATTCGTACCTATGTATGTATTTAAGTTGACCGTCGAAATTTGCAAACCATTTTTCGACCATTTGTTGGTATCTGATTGAGCTGAAATTTTGCATACACCTTTAGTTCTGGTGACAATACAATGTGCAATAATGAATATTGTAATAATTTCAATATGGCCGCCGCTCCAGGAAAGAGGATAACATATTTTGTCTCAACCCCGTTAAAATGGGTATCAAATGAAAGGGCAAATCAAACTTTATAAGTTAGTAACATCGCACTAAATTCGATATGGCCGCCACTCCAAGATGGCGGATTACATTTTTTTTCAACCCCCAAAATGGGTATCAAACGACAACTGCAGCGACAGCGGCGACGGGCTTGAAGAATGGAAAACATTTAAAAGCTTAAAAAAAAATATATATATATTATCCTGGAAACTAGTATGCGTGGTCTTTGTGGGATAGGCCAGAAGAGCGAAGCTACAGCAAAAACCCCATCATCGGCCTGCCTTTCCCTAACTAACTATACTGCCTATACTGGAGTCGGCTTCCAGTCAGAGCGGATTCAGCTGAATACCAGTATTCTTCGTGGAGCCGCTGCTTACCAGAAATCCACAACCCATTAACTGGGTGGGGCCTTGGCAAGACTGGTGTCAGATTATCTGGCTTCTGACTATCCGTAACGACTGCCCAAGATCTACAAATGACAGCCGGGACCAACGGTATAACGTGCTTTCCGAGCCACAAAGGAGTTTCGGTATGTTAAGATTCTCACGCATCCACAGACCAACCTTGGCAAGTGTTGCATTACTTTGAAGATCGACGCAATTGTTATTTAACCACGAGCTCCTACAGCAAAATGAGTTGGATATCACGTGAACAGCTGTTTATCTTGGGCAAAAGCACAGCAGTTGCGTGATCAGGTTCCTCATCGAGAATTTTTTTGTCTCCTGTAGGTAAAGATCGTAAGTGCAGAAGGAACGCTACATATGCCTCTCCCTTAGGAAGTGTTGCGGATGTTAGCTTATATAATAATAATTTATTCAATTAAAGACTACATTGGTCCAATGGTTAGATGGTGGTCAAACGTATCATCTAATGGTTTTGGTAAAATTAAAATTCAATTATAATTATTTGTTGACCTATTCTATTCCATAAGCACGCTTATTTGATGCTTTAGAATAGGGCGGTTAAACTTATCGGCTATAACCGCAAGAATGCCATTGCCGCTAGCACGAATCCTGCTTAATAAGGAGGCGACATTTTTGCGGAAAATGGCTGCGAACCCGTCTGTGCGAGCCTCCAAAACCATGTCAGATGCGCTGCAGAAACGTGGTAGCCGCAAAAGCATCCTAAAGGCGTTATTGTATTGAACACGCAAGGTTTTGAGGGTTTTCCGAGAATAAGCTGTTGTCCATAAGCTGCTGCCATAGAAGTTTTGTTGTATGCCTAACCATAAATAATTATAAAAGTAGGTATATATTTTTCTCGCCACACCCTCCTGAAAAAGGCTCAATTTTTGAGTCAGAATTACTAAACATCTTGGAAGTGAGCGTCTAGCCACCTCACTACCATCGATGAAGCTTCTACCAGTCATCGTTAGCAAACTACAGCCAGCTAGGTACGTATTATTAATACCATGACTCAGAGTTTTCTTCGTCACGAGTAGTCAAGAAGTGACGTCACTCAAGCGTTCAGTGAAACTGAAACGGTGTGGTCTTAGAATTTGCATAAAGGTGCTCCCTCACTTGGAGCATTCGCCTGTAATATAACGTTACAGATACGAACATTACATTGGTGAGGGAAGAGAACCGAGCATTACAGTGCGCACATTGTGTCATCAGTGTTGGCGCCACTGGCGAGTAAGGTCCGCGCACGTAAGCAAAGTTTGAAGTAAAATAATTTATTATGCCGTAAATTCGCGATTAATTTTTGTTTAAAAGAAAAAAGGACATACCTAATACCTACTCACTTATACTTTCCGACAGAAAAAAAACTCAATGCAGTGGTCGGTAGAGCCGTAACTTAATTAAAACTGTGACTTAGAATTAAAAAAAAAAAATACCTATGATAGATTTTTGAAAAAAACGTCAACATTTTCAGTAAAATAAAAAAAAAAATGTCCGGTTGTTCAGTTATGGAGTAAAACGGTCAAAAAACTACATACCTACTTCTTTTCAAATAATAAAAGTTTTGCATTATTATTAAGTTTTGCCAACTTAAATTGTACTAAAACCAGAGCAAGTATAACCTGTCATCATTATTTGCTGTAATAACATGTAATCACAAAGATAATACCTAAACACAATAAAGATACATGGGTAAAGAGTTCAATGGACCATAATACACACTTAAGTAGGTACAACAAAAGGGAGATTTTTCCCATAATTTCAATTTCGTTGTGTTAAGTATTGTAAATTATCTCGTGTGGCGATCGTGGGTAAATCACGGTACCTACTTACGATAAGATTACTATGGGACTTTCATTGAATTTATCATTTTGATCGTAGTCTGCTACTATACAACGTGTAACAGGATAAACGCAATACCTGAAAAGGTGTCATTGTACTGATATCACGAAAAAAATCAGCTGTTCAGTACGTTTTGTCGAGTTAACCGAACATAAATGTATGGGGAAGTTAATTTTTTGATGTGTACTATCTTTCCTCTCGGATTCCTGCAATCTGTGGGAGAGATTTCGTGAAATGGGACGGAAGTGTGTAACAGGAAGCCGAAGCGCGCTATTTGATTTGACCAATGAGCGGACCCTATTCGATTTGACCAATGAGCGCGCGCAGTGGTCGAGTTGGCTGTCAGTTGGTGGTGAGACGTCAGATGTTACACATCCTATGCGACTACTGTGAGACTCGCTCTTTTTTTCGGGATTTTTGGTGTTGGTCCCATTGTAAAATTGTTGATAAAGATGAGTACAGTGACCCGGGTATTGCGTTTATTCTGTTACACCTTGTAAATCAACTTCTTCTACTATACCAGGTTTTTCTATGCCACTGGTACCCTGCAATTTCCCGGGCAAAACGCCTCACTTAAAGCACTCAGCGAGAGTGTAGCTTTCAATCAGGGCAAAAAAATTCATAATCGGTTTAGTACTTCCAGAGATTACCTACCCTTTACAAAACCCCGCCAAGTGCGAGTCGAACTCGTTAGTATTATAATCCAATGGTAAAAACTCCCTCTTATATTTATTGGTACATTAAATTAAGCCAAAAAAGCGAGTCTTCGGAATAAACTTGTAATATTTTATATTACCTTATAAACCTTTATTTTGGCTTTCTAAAAATTATCTCAAACACCCAAAATCGTGTCTATCCTATTGCCGTCTACCGGGCACAATTTTAAACCTCAAGCGGTTACTGAGTAAATTCTAGTGGAAAAACTCAATAACATTTTGACTGACCTGGAAATCGAACCCAGGACCTCATGCCAACCAACCAAACAACAAATACAAGTAACGCCGCGCTATCAGCCAATATTATTAGAAATTGGTAAACGATTTATTTCTGTAAATAACTGTGTTTATAGTTATTGTTATTTTTAATTAAATACAAAGCCTCTTTAATTGACGACAAGGTTGGTGCAGTGGTTGAGCGATTGACTGCTGCGCTGCGTGTCGCGGGTTCGATCCCCGCACGGAACAAATATTTGTATGGCCTACAGATAGTTGTTCCGGGTCTGGCTGTTTGTGTATGTGAGTTTATATGTTTGTAAACGCACCCACGATACAGGAGAAATTCCTAGTGTGGGGCAACGTTATAAAAAAAAACCGACTTAGTAACTTCAAACGTAACGGGCAGAGACACACAGACAAAGTCGGTGCCACAGGGATCGAACTAAGGCTGACATTCTCGGAAAAGCGGTTATTAAACATCATTATATATTTGAACCAGAACAGATATAATTTTTACTTAATAAATCAATTAATATTGCAAAAAATATTCTAGAGCTTTTAATAAAGGCATTCAACAAAAGAGAGAGAAACATTAAATGAAAGTTTGGACTTCATTGACGAGTTTCCAAAGAAAGAGTAATGTTATTAATGAACAAAGGAAGCATTGTAAAGCGTACAATGTGAAAGGCTTGAGTTTATTATCAAAACAATGCCTGTGTTTGGGGTCGTAAGTTTTGTGATTCGGTACACGAAATGTGGAACTTAGTTAACATCTTCTTTTTTTTTGTGTCTCGCGTTTCGTCACCGAACGCTTTCCATGAGCTCTATGTATACTGTGTATGTATGTGTACTTTTTGGGTGAACAAAAATCATGAAACTCGCTGCATCGTCACCGAACGCTTTCCATGAGCTAAATGTATACTGTGTATATATGTGTACTTTTTGGGTGAACAAAAATCATGGAACTCGCGTCATCGTCACCGAACGCTTTAGCTTAGTTTTCACTTCTATCGGCAGTCCCCATAGACTGCCCCGCATGTTTTTTTTTCTATCTGTTGTACCTAGATATAAACGAATGGGGCGTTGGCACAAACAGGTTAATAAATAATATGAACTGACGTAGCTTTTGTGATTAAGAGCAAATCTAGGAAGGAGGTGATTTCTTGAAGTAATTTGATGTACCTAGGTATTCATGTATGTGTCTAACATCTTTATAGAAGTGTGGAAATATTAGTAAGCTCTTTTTCTAGGAATGGGCAATCATCAAACGACTTCTTCCGCTCTGGGCGGAGCGGAAAAGAGTGTCAGACTCTTACTGACTAAAACTCATCCGTGTTCCTCCAAATGCCCTTTGCGTTCCAGGGCTGCGGCGACTCTTTCGAACAAATTCCGCAACTATCATTAAGTCCTTGAGGATGTATTCTACAGAGGACAGCCACTTAGAACTAAATAATTACCCCCTTTATAAATGCATTGTTTTTTTTTTCGGGGTCCGTAGTAGTCCTATATCTATCGGATATGTTTCACCATAAACAGACAGACAGGCGGACAACGAAGTGATTCCATGTGGGATCCGTTTTGTTCCTTTTGAGGTACCGAACCCTAAAATTGCTCTGATTTTTAATATTCTAAAAGATCGTTTTTATGTCAGAAATGAAGGACGTAATCTAGCTATGATATGCCCAAATTTTTGTGCCGCGTCACCAACGTCAATAGGGCTGCCAAAATTTAATATGGCGGAATTTTACGCAACGGAAATTAAGTTAATATGGGCTAAAGTAATTCCAGGTAATTGAGAACGCGGCAACCTTGGTTGTTGAGCTGATCGACAGTGGGTGGGTTGATATAGGTCAAAATGGTAAAGAGATATACATACACATTATAGGTAAGGGTAAGTGCACATAAGACGAGAATTAAAAAATATTTATCAATCAAAATCAAAAGTCATTCATTCAAAGTAGGTTGAGTGCCGCACTTTTAGAACGTCAAAGTTCTACATAAAGACAGTCCCCCAAAACGCCCGCCCATCACCACTTCCTAGTGTTTTAGCTGGCAAGAAGTTACTATACGTGACAATCTAAGAAGTCGGATTTGACAGCGGAGTAAAATAGGCGTCCTGACCGATTTCGGCCATGGCGGACAATCTCAACCAAGACTAGCCATTGCCGCGGGACATATTACAGTGCACAAGTGTGTGCGCAAACACAGGTGCACTCCCTCTGCCATCACTCTCATATACAGCGGAGTAGGGTAGAGAGGAATAGAAGAATTCTTAACCACTAAGTGCGAAAGAGATTTATTTCATGTCTCTTTCATACTTACTACTAAAGCAATGTTTTATCCTGCTGTCAAAAACGACTTCTTAGACTTTTAGGCTTTTAGTCCGTAGGTGATACAGACTAGAATACGCTCGTAAGTAAGCCTGAAACTACGGACAACGGGCTTAGAGAGTAGCCCCCTGTAATGACCGGTAACATTAACGTATATCTACCTTTCACCAACTGTCAAATTAGCTACCAACAGTGGCTGAAACGTCATGTTTGTCTTTCAAACAGTATATACGGCCGTAAGGACAAAACGGCCCCCCTGGCGGGCTACTCTCTAAACCCGAAGTCCGTAGTTTCGAGCTAAGTTGCGAGCGTATTCTACTCCGTATCACCTACGGACTTACGATTAGTTCCGAACCCGAACTAAGAATGAATGACAACATGTCATTAATTCTTAGTGGTTAGGTGATACAGACTAGAATACGCTCGTAAGTAAGCCTGAAACTACGGACAACGGGCTTAGAGAGTAGCCCCCTGTAACGACCAGTTACAATAACGTATCTACCTTTAACCAACTGTCAAATTAGCTACCAACAGTCGCTGCAACGTCATATTTGTCTTTTAAACAGTATACACGGCTGCAATGACACAACGGTTTGCAAATTTAGTCTTGTTTAGTAACGAAGGACAATAGGTACCTACTTAATTACATCGATCTAAATAGGTACCTATGTACTAATAATAATATAATATCTTGGGACAACTCACACACGGTCATCCGATCCCAAACTAGGCAGAGCCTGTACTATGGCAACCAGACAACTGATAAACATACTTAAATATATTTCTAAATACATACATATTATAGACAAATTACACCCAGACACAGAACAAATGATCATGCTCATCACACAAAGATTTGTCCTGGGTGGGAATCGAACCCACGACCTCCGGTTTAGCAGTCAGGGTCACTAACCACTCGACTAACAGGCCTGTCAATGTATATGTGTTTCTCAATCAACTCTACATTAACAAAATTAACATTTACATCCGTTATGGATGAAAACCACAACGAAACACCAATCAACCGCCAACTGTAATCCTTGTCCTCAAAATCTTGACCCTATTATTTCTCTTCTAACCCCCAAAAACTTATCTCCCTAAAATAAATAAAAGTAAGTGCAAGCCATACATTTGTCTATCCGCTGCAGCCCTACCTACGTATGCTAATCAGGTGCTGGTCACGCGACTCGGTCGATAGTGCCTCGTTACCGCATGCTGACCACTGGGGGTAAGAGAGACCACTGCTGGGCTAATGTAGACATGCGTGACTTGTATGAGTGATACGAGTTTGAAGGTACACTTTGTGAACAAGCATATTACAAATTAGAAGATTACATTCAGGATAAGAATGCTTGGAAACATGCTGGTCCTGCTCCATAGGACAATCAAGGGTGAAGGTGAAACTGGTTGATTTATGTATTAACTTTATAGATATACTGTTTCTTTTTTTGTGTTTTTATTTTTCTGTTGACTCACACACTGTTGTTTAATTAATGGTTCCAATGTTTGTAAATATGTGAGTACCATTTACCTAAATTTCTTTAGGAAATTAATAAGTTTACCTCTGCTGGTGATACTTTGTTCTTATAAGTAGCATACTCTGGGTGCATCGTCCTCACATTATATTAAATTAATTTTTGTATACCAAATTTTGTAAAATCATTATTTGAAAAGAGTAACTATGGAGTTTCTTGTCCGTTCTTCTCCATAAGAATCTACCTTTCCGAATGGACAGTAGAGTCTCTTTATTAATGTTACATTATTATTTTACTGAACTGTAAACGATGACGTTCAAAAGTGCCGTTTAATGGCCTAATTGAAATAAACGTTTTGACTTTTGACTTTTGAAGGAGTTAAATATATAATTCTATTCAGTCCGTCCGTTAGATTACCAAAAAAATTTGTATACGTATTTTTTGCCATTTCAAATCGATTCAAAATGATAAATTCTCCATAGAGATCTACGCTTTGGAACGTGCAAATTTAGCTGCATGCTTTTGACGGACTGACTTTGACAATTCAAAAGTACCTGATAATGGTTTATTTGAAATAAATGCTTTGACTTTGACTTTAAAGATAAAACGCATCAAATTTCAGAGCGCGTGACGTCACGTCGCTAGTAAAAATTGTGCTATCGTAGTAACGTCCGCGAGTTTTCAACGCACTGTATCGTCAACATTTTAGGTCTACGTGAAAAAAGAAAAAAATACGCAAAAAAACAGCGTCGCTTCTGAGGAGAGTGAGGGACAGTCAAAACAGCATTCTGAAAACGGTAGCTGAGAGCCTCGGCTCTCCAATTGTGCAGCAGTTTGTGAAGAGGTTGATTGGTACTAACACTAGGTAATAAGTTTTTGTTTTTATATGTTACTAACACGCTATGGATCTGTGCGTCCGAAATAAAGTTATTATTATTATTATTCATATTTTTGGGAAATCTATCTGACGGACTCTTTAGATTTTTTCAGTAGAATATTTAGTTACAATATATATAATACCTAGGGTTTCGTTCGCTTGTTTTTATTCTACTAGATTTTGAAAGAGGCTTTACCTGCTTGAAATTCAAAAAATATCCCAAGGGAGCATATTCCTGGGATAAACAGTATCCTAAGTCCTATTCCAGGGACAAGGTCTACCCGTGTGCCAAGTTTCATCTATATCCGTTCAGCCGTTGCGACGTGAAAACTCTTCACGTCGTAACTTCTTCATTGAAGAGATAAGTAAGGATTAAAATTTTAGGCTTGCGTATGAACACAATCCCACTTGATTGGAAGCGATTATGTAGTGGACAATGGAGCACGCTGGTCTAGAAGTAACCTATTCATTCTTGATCTTAAGAACCCCAGGTTGTAGCCATAACGACAAACACAGGACAAACGCACTAAAGGTATTGCCAAAACGTTTTGTGCGTATGGGTGGGATGACCAAAATAAACCGGTTTCGTATCACCGTACGTCTTGTCGTTTCTATTTGCTGGTGCAATGACGATGCGTTAGTAATTCCTTGTAAGTTTTCTACATTAATTAATTTAGTTAGTTTAAAACCGGACTTACAAACAATACAGATACGATCAGAAGTCTACCTTATACCTATTTGCAAGCAAAAATCGCATATATGCAAGAGCGTTCAAAGTCCTACGAGTAAGTTAGTGAAAGATGACCGAGTTAATTGGCAGAGATTAAGAGCATTGATGTTTATAATGTTTAGTAATAAAAACTTCAGTGAACACAAAGTTGGCTAATCTGTATTTTAAAACTGAGCGCGGCCTAATGGTTCTGATTTGTGTGAGTGGTTCTGGAAACCAATTTATCCACTTTGAAACTCGTTGCAAATATGACAGCAGTTTGTTTCGATCTTCGAGGTTAAGCGTGGTTTATCGAGATCGGTCTGTAGATGTTGATGGTGATGTTCTGTATGGTGTCGGACGTAAAAGAAAAGCACCATCCCATCACTTCCCGTGGGTGTCGTGCTAGACTGCGATCGCCAACTCGCCTGCCAAGCGTGGCGATTATGGCAAACGTCCCCTTTGGGGGAGGGCTATGTGCAACAGTGGAGATCTTCCGGCTGATGTGAGTTCCGTGGATGGGTGACCATCCATTACATACCCAAACTCCTACGCTTTCGGAGAGCACATTAAGTCGTTTGCCCCGGTTATCATTTCTAGATCTTTGACAGTCGTGACGGATGACGGATGACGGAAGTCGGAAAATCTGATACAAGTCTTGCAGGGGTATATACAGTTTTACCCAATTACTGGTTTGTGAAGGTTAGAAAAGCAGTCGCTACATGTAAATTACCTACTGGTATTACTGGTAAGCCTCAACATAGCTGGCAAAAGGCAAGGCAGATTGATTGGAACAGCCGTAGTAAAGGAAAGACTTAAGCCATTGGAAAAATTGTATGTGACTGTCGAAGTACAAGGAAACTAGCTTTTGCCCGCGATTTCGGACGCGCATATCCCATTTCTTTCCGTTCCTGTAGGAATTTCCCGTGCCCGTATATCCTATAGCATTTCTTATAAATGTGGCTATCATATGCAAAAAGAATTTTCCAGATCTGACTGGTAGTTCCAGAGATTAGCGCGTTCAAACAAACAAACTCTTCGCTTTATTATTAGTAGTACCTATAGATTGCTATCTTTTGCCCGCGTCTTCGTACGCGCATATCCCGTTTTTTTCCCGTTTTCGTATAGCGTATAGCATTCCTTATGAATGTGGGCTACCACATACAAAAATAATTTTCCAAATCCGACTGGTAGTGTTAGAGATTAGCTCGTTCAAATAAACAAACAAACTCTTCAGGTGTATTATGTTAGTATAATAATATAGTATACATATTAATGAACTATGCTAAAGGGCGCAGTTTCCGGCCCCGCCGCCGAGGCCCATCGCGACGTCCCAGTAAAAACCCTCCCCGACCTTTGATTACCGAGCCAGCCCGCGTCGCTGAGCCAGTAGTTTTAAATCCCCCAAATAATAGTGATATGACCCAACCTGTCCCTTGCTGTCCTCCCGAAATGACGCCGCTAAGCCGAGGTCCGTATCCCTAGCGAGCGGTCATTTAGTATAATTTAGCTAGTTTATAAGCCCTGGCTGGGGGCCTTAAATTCATTTGAGGCCACCACAGGATAGTCCGGTTAAACAGTAACCAGCCTTAGAGTGCTGAACTGCGAGTGGTCCCCGTAAAAATAAAGGGCGCACTGTTCTTTATTTTGTACCCGAGAGGATGCGACATAAGAGCTCATCGACCGAGGGAACTTTCACTAACGGATGTCCAGCCAGTATGAAATCATTGTCTTCTGCGTAATATCCGCTAGCGTAAATGAAAATAAGTTGATTGATATGCATAGTCTTATACACAGGAGTTTTACGCGTATCGATCATTAGGGATTACAGTGAAAGCAAATTGTAGACAATCTCTGAGGGATTATGTTCCTTTCATTTCTTAACGTATAAATATCACAGTAAGTAGTAATTAGAAAAGAGATTCTAAGACAGTTGTATCCTATTTCTGGCTGCGACAATGGTTCTTGCTTTTTATTTTCGAAGAGAGAGGATGTTCTGCTTG
This sequence comes from Mamestra configurata, assembly GCA_002192655.3. Classification (NCBI taxonomy): domain Eukaryota; kingdom Metazoa; phylum Arthropoda; class Insecta; order Lepidoptera; family Noctuidae; genus Mamestra; species Mamestra configurata. The sequence continues at coordinate 331,875 of NDFZ01005181.1, forward strand.
TCTGGCAGTACCCATGATAAACTGTTCACATCCGAGTATTTAAGCTCTATGATTTTTAACGATATTATTTTAGTTCCAGCTAAATAATAATGTGTTAAGTAACCATCTCTTTCAATTTCTGGCTTTTTATCCTACTAATATTATAAACGCGAAAGTTTGTATGGATGGATGGATGTTTGTTACTCTTTCACGCAAAAACTATTGAATGGATTTTGATGAAATTTTAAAAGGCACAGTGGTAGAGTGTAGTGTGGAATAACACAGGATACTTTTTATCCCGGGAATATGTTCCCTAATTTTCGACAATCACGCGGGCGGAGCCGCGGGCGGCAACTAGTTCCAAATAAAACCAACTAATAGAAAATGTAACAGCAAAATATTGAGCTATCCGTATTTCATTGCCTTGCTAAATTCTAAAACTTAGATCAGACTGGAAGCCTTCTCCAAAGAAGTTGTCTTTTGACAAGAGGCTCTAGAACGAAATGCCAAATTATAAAGGATTGATCACGTGGAATTTCAACAGCGTTCGTCAATCAAATACATTTTTGACGTTTTAACAATCGCCTTGCGCGAATGTTTACTTGTCTAGCTAAAGTAACATCAAAATAAATAAATTAACTCACCCGCCATTACTTTGAGCAGACCTGTCAGACCCGTTGCCATCCGCCATCTTCTTGTGCACTGTTATCTTATCGACCCCCGGAGTGGACACATTAGAACTTTGCACTTCAACGTCACCCTCACCTTTCACAAGAGTTTCATTCACTTTCTCAGCGATTCTCGCTCCACCATTTTTCTTTTTCTCATTCACAACTGTCACTATAGGTTCTAATATATCTTTTTTCAATTCTTCTATCTTTTTCGGGACATCTTTGAGCTTATCTTTCTTCTCTGTGATTTCTTTTGGCTGTTCAACTGGAGTTATGATGCTGTCGACGATTTTCGTAACTTCGGAACGTATTTCTTCGGTCATTTTTTCGTTTTGTTTGACAACTTGGTTTTTCATGTCGGTTAGTTTTTTTTCTGCTTCGTCTTTCGCTTCTTTTGCTTCGGTTTTCACTTTGTCTGCTGCTTCTTTTACAGTATTTTTGAGTTCTCTAGATTTTGCTGAAGCAGTTAAAATGTTTTCTGTAGAAACTTCAGGCTCTTTCAAAATGGCTTCTATTTTCTGTTTTGCTCGTTCTACTTGAGGATTGTTGTATGGTGGTTGTAGGAGCCTGAGTTTCATTTGATCATCTGTGAATAGAGGCTTCATTTCATGGTTATTTTTGTTATGCCTCGGCGGAGGTTTTCTCTCTTCAACCTTTTCTTTTTCTTCTGCAACCTCTTTATGTTCTGTGCGTTTGTGTAGTTTTGGCGGACTTGGTTCTTTTTCATGATTGGCTGGCTTTTCATGTTTTTCTGTTTCTTCTTTTCCAACCAAAGATTCTTTTGAGCTCAGTCTTTCAAAAATACCTTTCTCCCTAGCCTTCTCAAAAGCAGCTGGTAGTTGGTTAGTAACTGTTGATACTAGTTCTAATGGTTGAGAAGTTATAGCAGCGGTGGTCATCGAAATAATGTTTTTCTTCGTCATTATGACGAGTTCGCCTTTTTCGTTCGTAATCTTATCGTATTGAGTCTGGTTATCTTGTTTCATTACATTGTCTGAATCGGTCATCGAATCTGTACTCCTTGTACTTTTAACTTTTCCTTTTTCTTCATCTTTTCCTTTCAGATTTTTCTTAGGATCTTTCACTGAATCTTTTCTAGCACCAACTTCGTTTATTTTACTCGTAGATTGTGTTTTCTCGTTCATGTCTTTCCTGCTGTTATTTTTCTTAAGTGGTGGTTTCTCAGCTAAATTCTTCGTACTCGGTGTTCTTACTAAGCTCTTCATACTGTTTGTACGACTCACTGGCTTTTTGGGTTCTGGTTTACTAGTCACTGTAGGTTTCTGAGTAGTTTTAGTGCTTGCTGCTCTACTAACCGGTTTTGTTGTGCCGTTTGTCATAGGTTTTGTAACCGGTTTGGTCTTACGCTTATCGGGGCTGGGGTCTCTGCTAACAGTCCTGCTGGGCTGTCTAGAATTTAATCTAGATGTAGCAGGGGTGTTACCGGCAGTTTTCACTGTTTTTCTTGGCATTGGTGAAGGTTTTAAGCTCGTTCTGGCTGAACTTGGTTTCAAGTCATCTGTGGGACTTTTGTTTGGAGTCCCAACAATAGGAGATAGTCTTTTAGCATTGATAGTTCTGTTTGAAGGTGGCGGGCCTCCTCTTCCGGGAGAAATCGGAGGTTTTCCTCTAATATGTGCTGGAGATATGTCTAAGTGTTGAGTACTTTTGCTTGCTCTCTTGTCATGAACCTGACTTCCGATCCTGATGGTCTCATGAATGCTGCTTGTACTACTAGATATAAACCTTTGATTTTTGTTCAAGTTGTTCTCAAAGGGTCTTCTTGACATAGAAGGTTCTCGTCTTGTGCTAGTGATGGTTCTAGTTGGAGAAACAGAGCTTTGTCTTTTAGGAATCTTCGAATGTTTTGGCGATCCATTGTTGGATTGAGGTTGGGATTTTGATACAGATCTTAGGCGTGATCTGTGTGTCACGGGCTTTCTAATACCATCATCAGGGTTAACAAACTCCTTACTGCTAGCCGGAATATTCTCGAAATGTATTATCGCTGAAGGAGAATTATCTCTCGATCTTAAATTGATTTTATTTGGAGAGTTGCTTCTAGAGTTAGTCCTCGATCCAACAAGGCTTTTCGACCCAGACTTAGACTTATCTAAGACTCCCATTTCTTTGAGGATAGCTTCTTCTTCTTCTATTCTTTTCCTTTCAGCTTCTGCCTCATGTTTCTCCCTGTTCAACTCACTAATTTCTCTTACTTCTTCTATATTTTCTTTAAGGAAGTTTCTAGGCGAGTGTGGTCTAGGTAAGTTGTGTATGGGTAGAGGTAACGTGGCAGTTGAAGCCATGTTGTCTATCCTGGATAGGGAGTTGGTTCTTCTTCTGGGAGGAGAGTTTGATCTGGAGTTGGCTGCTGAAGTCTTTGGAGTATTGTGGCGGGAAGTCTCTTCGCGGAAACCCCGACCTGGAGAGGAGAGTAAACATGAATCACTTTCGATGTTGATTCTTTACAATTTTTAAACGTGAAATTATGGTTCATACCAAGTCCCAGAACAGACTATTCATAGATATCTCTTGGAAACTCTTATACGCATATTGAATATACTAATAAAATTTCTTATTTTCTCATTATGATACTTCTCACTGTGTACAGTACTATCTAAATAGCTCGCTACTTCAGTTGCTCTGCTGTTCCTTTCGTTAGGAAAATTCGGTACATCACTAAGTCATGAGTCGCCAGATTAATTTATCTAAGCATTGAAACATGACAAAGGGTTTAGGAGATATTCGAAAATAATACTGTTATAGTTACCTCTAAAAGGCGAGACCCTGCGAGTCCTGATGTCTACGGGCAGAGACCTGGGGCTGGTGGGGCGCGACACCGGCGCCTCCGCGAGGATCGCGAACGAGGACTCCTTCTTCCTCTTCGAAGTGGAGACCGCGCTGTGGAAGAGAGGAGTTCCATTAGTGAGGAACTATAGGTTGCAGCACAGAAGCGTCAATGTCAAATATTTAAAAGCATTTGCATTTTGCAACTCTAGATGACACAGTCTACTCGTTGCCATGCTCGTTCCCTATAGGGTTTGCCCAACTAAGGGATAGTAATGGCTCGTTTTTAAACAGTGGTAGGTACTCTTGATAAAATCCTATTGGCACTTAAAGGGCACTGGGAACAGGATTCCGGGGAATTCAATGCATAATCATAGGTCAAGGCTCCAAAGACCAATAATCAATTGGGTAGTGCAGTGTCCGTAAAAATGCAATATAATAGAAAATTATTGCACATACTTCCAGTTTATTTGCAAGTATCTATAAATATGTTTGGACAATAATTGCCCTACTTTATTTGATTACTAATAACGATTTCAAGGACACCATAATATGGAACATTTTTTTTTTAAGGATGGGAAATCATCATATGACTTTTTCCGCTCTGGGTGGAGCGGAAGGGCGTGTCAGACTCTTACCGACTAAAACCCATCCGTGTTCCTTCTAAAGCCCTTTGCGTTCCAGGGCCGCGGTGACTCTTTCGAACAAATTCCGCAACATAATATGGCACCTACGGAAAGGTATTTCAAATAATAAATTTAATTGATTGGCCTGTTGGTCGAGTGGTTAGTGACCCTGACTGCTAAACCGGAGTTCGTGGGTTCGATTCCCAACCAGGACAAATCCTTGTGTGATGAGCATGATCATTTGTTCAGTGTCTGGGTGTAATTTGTCTATAATATGTATGTATTTAGAAATATATAAGTATATTTATCAGTTGTCTGGTTGCCATAGCACAGGCTCTGCCTAGTTTGGGATCGGATGACGGTGTGTGAGTTGTCCAAAAAAAAAAATGTTATTGCAATAAAATCTTCATCTCGCGCCCAACACCCAGAGAAAGAGGGGGCGCGGCCCATTCTAACAATAAACAATACTGACGAAACCAACATAAGGTATAAAACACGTTGAAAATCAAGAAAACAGCTACATTTTTGTAACGCCGACCTTGCGCTTACGTCAACACAACTGGACCGATAATAATGAGGTTTTTGCAATTTTATTCATTTAGGGTTCCGTCGTAAAAGTTTGCGACATTGAAACCATAGGTTCCATTTCACGTTAAACTGCGTTTTCCAATCATTATGTATTTATTATTAAACCCATAAAGGTAGTTTGTCCATTGATCTTTGTCTTAATCCTTATTTATATAATACTATCTTTTTCTTTACCGCAGTTTCTTTTCCTTGGCTTATGAACGATTATAATATATAAGTAGCATACTCTGGGTGCGTCGTCCTCACATAATATTAAATTAATTTTTGTATACCAAATTTTGTAAAATCATTATTTGAAAAGAGTAACTATGGAGTTTCTTGTCCGTTCTTCTCCATAAGAATCTACCTTTCCGAATGGACAGTAGAGTCACTTTATTAATGTAACATTATTATTTTACTGAACTGTAAACGATGACGTTCAAAAGTGCCGTTTAATGGCCTAATTGAAATAAACGTTTTGACATTGACTTTGATTTTTTTGTAAATCACTACTTTCAGAGATTGAATACCTTTTACCAAAATATAATAGCGTTAGAGTTATAGCGGACAGATAGGACAGCCCCATACTGGGGCATTGGATAAGCCTGCATGTGAGTTTAGTGTAGGTATATAATTTTTTTTTTCCCGGTAGCTATAAGTACTAACACTAGTTTCTAAGTTTTTGTATACAAACCAATTAATGGACTCTGTCTGAATTAAAAGATTTTTATTTTTATATGCAAACAGAAAAGTTCAACAAGTTTGAAGTTCTCGAATTTACAAAAGCAATTAATTTTGTTGTTATACTCGTAAATCAAAACAAATATTATAACAAAGAGAAATCATTACTTTTCTGTTTGATTATATTTTGTTTTTTTTTCTTCTTCCGAAAGAATACCATCCAGAAAATTCGAATTTTCATAAACAATTTCACAAACATTGTAAAATACAGTAAAATATTCAAATGTTAATTCGATTTAAGAAACATTCTAAACAAAAGATCTTTGTCATTTTAACTAGCGAAGAAATTCTGAAAATTCAACTACGGAACCCTTCCATCAGCCAATCAAACAACACCTTCCGATTTTTTGTTGCCAGCTACTGCATCATTTTCGATGATTTAACCGTCGATCGAAACGAGCATCGTTTGGTTATTAACGAACTGAACCAGTTAATGTGTCGGGTTAATTACTTGATTATACGGTTTGCCCACTCTATCGCGAGGCATTACAAAATTGTAATTTTTGAATATATTAGTGGCTGAAGAGGTGTGGAAGTATGATGAAAGGAATTTACATTTTTTTCGGACGTAAATTCATATTCGGCATTAAGGGGTGATTTTAAAACAGACTACCCTTTTACCCAAATCAGACGATGCATGGTAAGCTTGCTCCATCGTCAACTTTGTCTCTGTCATCTATGACCTAGACTAGAGTCCAGAGCAAACTCATCTCAAATAAAAAAAAATGCAATTTTATTTATTATTTATTTATTTATTTAAACTTTATGTACAATAGTGGTAATAAATAAAAATAAGATTCAAATTGAATTTTAACATTTCGGAAAGAATATACAGATAAAAAGAAAATTGAAATGATTTCAATTTTTTTTAGGATTCCGATCGTCTGTATGAAAAACGGAACCATTATAGGACAAACAGAAACACGATTCTGTGTGTCCAAATGGACAGCGATTCAGTTGAAAGGTACACAATATTTGAACCTTCTCATCCAAATACCGTAAATAAATAAATTTTGAGCGTGGGTTCACTTTTGCGGGTCATAAAAAATATAAAAGGTTTTATAACTTTCCCGTAAGATATCCGAAATGATGCCACAATTTTTTTCAGGACCAACGATGGATTGTAGAGGACAAAATTTTCAACAAAATACTAACTCCGAAAGTACAGTCTCTACTGGAAAACCTATAAGAATACTGTGGTTTTAAAGTAACATGTGAAAAAATGTGATTCGTTCAAAACCCTTTCCGCGCCATTCCGACTCGTACCAGGCCAAATCTTTTGTAGACTAGGAGCTTTCCAAGCACTTGTTGAGTGGAAAGAACATACCGGGGTACAATCAGAGCTATCTTCTCATCGATCCCTTCGCCGATAGTTAGGTTATCCCCGTCATGGTCTGGGAGCGCTTCAAAGCGGTGCGACACGCGCATATTGTTCTAGTACGCAACTATACTTTCCCCGGATACGCACCGCTTATTAGGAACGGGTGAAGTTGTGGGAGGAAGCGGGAGCGGGTTATCTGAGAAAGAAAGGCGACCATATCGTTTCACGAGTGAGCAGCCTTTGCTTTCATACTTTTCTTAACGTTTTGATGTGCAATAAATAATGAAATATTGTAAAACTATTATTTGAAAAGAGTAACTATGGAATCTCTTGTCCGTTTTTCCATCTACCATTGCGAATGGACAGCTAGTGTCACTTATTTCACTTTTTTTTAAACCGCTTTAAATCGCTATGCACTCGTCCCTCGTTCCCCGCTCCTCGCACAATGTGTAAACACAGTGGTACAGCAAGTAATTACACGGTGCGTATACGCCGATGTGTGTCACGCACTGTGCTCCCTTGACAAGAACTCGCTATGGTCCGGTATGGAGTGGAGTGACAATAAAAATATACATAGGTGTGCTGTAGGCTTGTCAAATATCAGCTGACTTCACCGGTTGGAAAATGCAAATTGTACTGATCAGTTCGCTAGAAAGCGTGGAGATTTTTTTATGCTATGAGTTGCAGGTTCGATCCCGATACTAAAGATTATAGGCTTTTGTTAATAATGTTAATAATGCTAGTCTTGTGTAGCTCGCGAACGAACTAGTTCGTAAGAGCGCTCCTACATGCGACCGAACTAGGTCCCAGATCTACCGCTCTTTAGCTCGTTCGATATGACCGACCTAACTGACGGAGATTTCACTCCTCAGCTGTACGCAGAATGGAAGATTCGCAAAACGTCTTATGCGTTTTGAACATCCCACCCATACGGGTGGGATTTTCACATTGACATCACTGAGGCGCATCTCCGTACGTCTTCTCCGTTTGAAATTTATGAGGTTCTAAAAGGTGTTTAAATAAGATGGTATGAATCAATAACTTAACTGATATTTGCGTAGTGGCGACAAAGTACGCCGCAGCGTCAATTTACAAAAAAAAACAACTATTTACTGCCAGCATATTTTCCGAATACCACGCGGGTGAAGCACCTGCGTGATATTCGGAAAATATTCCAAGAGATACTCCGGGATGAACAGTTGCCTATGTCCTATTCTGGGATATGGTCTTCCTGGGTTCTCCAACGGCCCGATGAAATAATCAGGAGGTTTGAGCATCTCTCGCCAAAGCTCACATCTTTCCGACGAGGTGTTGCCGGTAGATGGACTCACGCATCCATGAAAACTTCTTCGGCTTTTTTGTCTAAGCTGTAATTGCATTAGTTGACTTGTCAGCAGCCTACGACTCTGTTAATATTCAGCGCTTGTTGTAGAAGGTTACCAACTTAACTGAGGATCTTAAGTTCACTAGAATACTCAGAGAACTTCTCAGTAACCGACAATTTCAAGTGAACCTTCTCGATGACAAGACTAGGTGGCAAGCGCAAAAGAATGGTCTACCTCAGGGCAGCGTCCTGGCTCCCCTGTTATTCAATATTTATAGAATGACCAACCTGTGACCTCTAACAAAACCCGCTTTCATTACGCCGACGACTTGGCTTTGACTAGCCAAGCCACTGATTTTGAGGAGATTGAGGCCAATCTTTCTACCGACCTAATGGGAAAGATCTGAAAATCATTCCCATTATTATACTGATAATGCGCTGAAGCCAAATCCCTCAAAAACACAATCGTGCACCTTCCACCTTCGCAATAGACAAGCGGGCCGAACTCTCAACATCTCATAGCAGGGTGTGCCAATCATCCATAGTCCTTACCCAAAATACCTCGGCATCACTTTGGACAGGTCCAGGTTAACTACAGGGAAACTGCGAAAATACGAAACAAAAAAGTTCACACACGAAACAACTTGCTTCGTCGCCTAACGTCCACTAGATGGGGGGCGTCTCCTCAGGTCATGCGAACAACTGGAATGGCGCTTTGTTTCTCTGCTGGTGAATATGCAAGTCCAGTATGGAGCCGCTCTGCCCACACCAAATTAGTGGACACAGCTTTAAATGAGACGAGCCGGATTATCACTGGTTGCTTTAAACCGACTCCAGAACAAATGCTGTATTCATTAATCGGCATTGCACCCAGAAATTTGCAGGACTAGCAAGCCGTATAGTAAAGTCGAAATTAGAAAACGACTCACGCCACCCAATGCTAAGTCATAAGTACTACTAATAAATAACATAACACCAACATTGTGCACTTGTTCGCAGTAAACGTTTTGACTTTGACTTTTGACGTAGAGGCAGAGTTACTTTCGCATTTATAATATTAGTATGGATCTCTCTGTAAACATTAACCAATTAACTTTCAGTATTCAGAGCCATACATCAGCTTCTTGCGACTTTCCTCCACCGCAAATTGTCTGCCGACCACAAAACGGCGTGGCGACTGTCGTGATGGTGCCTACTCCGCGGTACGGCTATACAATTGATAGTGAAACTAAATGTACGGGACCTAGATGGTGTAAAAAACAACGTTTTGATAAAAATGTTTGTCATGTTTGAGATACGAAATATTTTCATGAAATTCTTGTGACAAGAAAAGTGCTAAAGTGTCTTCCTACTCTATAAGTGTCCATGAGCGCAGGACTATTAACAGGGGGTGCATCTTCAGCACTCGCCTCGAATAGGATTGGTTTTCTTTTTTTTATTTGAGATGAGTTTGCTCTTGACTCTAGTCTAGGTCATAGATGACAGAGACAAAGTCGACGATGGAGCGAGCTTACCCAGAAGAGATTAGGGTTGTATGCGTTCGGAAACACAGACGCAGCAGAGAGTTCCACTCCTTTGCTCTGCGCATTATAAAAGACGTTTGGAAACGTTTAGTGCGAATTGGTGGAACAGCAACAAGGTAGGTATAGTAACTTGCAGTGCGTCTAGATGTCCGATGGTAGAAGGGGGCCGGTGGGATGAGATCGTGGAGTTCTTGGACACTCTCCCCGAAGTACAATCTGTATAATGTTCTTTTATCTATTCATGCAGAATTAGCTCTAACATTGTTGCTTAAGTATGCAGAAGAACAGCAAGGAAGAAAGAATAAGAAGTTTGCAAGAGCAAGTGAAGTACGTACGCAAAACGCTCGTGGCATTTTTAAAAAGATCGCGGAGATAAACTTATACGTAACTTGTCTTGAAGCGGCACTCAATACTGACAGCACCACGGCAACCGTTTAGGGGTCTCATCGATGCATATGTTTATGTGAGTGTGCCCTTTCGAGGGTTTGTAAGTAGTTTCCGTACTGTTCATATTTATACTGTGACCCAAGCCTAGCAATTAGCCTTCCAAACTTGGCCCTTCGACCAACAATCGTTTCGATTATTTAAAAGCCAATGTTAACTACATTTTATAACATAAAATGACAAATACTACAATGATCATGATGATTCATTGGTCTTATGTAAGAACGCCGACAAGAAACTCTAGTATGGTTATTTTTTGCGATCGGGTCAGTAACCCAACCATATCATAATGCCCCATATTTGGAGAGGATCATGTGAAGCTGTGGACTACGGTCAGCTGTGTAGGTGGTAGTCATTTTTCATAGTACCGGTACCTTTTAAAGAATAACTTAAACCAAGGTTCAAGGCTCTGACAAGGATGGGAAATCATCAAATGACTTCTTCCGCTCTGGGTGGAGCGGAAGGGCGTGTCAGACTCTTACTGACTAAAACCCATCCGTGTTCCTTCTAAAGCCCTTTGCGCGGTGACTCTTTCGAACAAATTCCGCAACAAGGCTCTGACTACGTTTTCGAAACGACAACTCATAAAAATAAATAATAATAAACGTTTATTTCGATCAACAACGGATCATCGCACACACTTTACACATATTAACAAAAACACATACATACAAATAAAAATATCACAAACACATTAATTAAAATTACACACATATTACTGGTTTCGATTGCTCAGTAAGTGAACCATACAGCAATGGTTCAGGTACTGACAATTGAACCTCTGCGCGAATGCGCGGATGCCGTTGAAGCTAGCCCGAACCCTGCGCACCAGGGATGTGCACCGTTTTCGCATAGTAGAATAGAAACAGTCTACTTGTGACTCGGCGAACATCCCTGATGCGCTACAGAATCGGGGTAGCCCCATAAGCACTCTGAATGCATTACTATAGCGATGTACAAACGTACCGCCCACACAGTCTAGTCCAGAATGGACACCCATCCACAAACAGACCTCATGAAACGCCGCTTAACCTCACAAAACTCACCAACAAGTGCAATAACACTAAAAACTATCGAAGGCCATTTTATTTGGCCTTCGATGGTTTTTAGCCAATCACTAAACCCTCGTTGGGACATCCCATACTAATTACTCGCAAGCTTACGACATGCAATTTACTCCAACAGAACAATAGAATCAGAGTTCCGTAGGCGAATAGTAGGATGCAACGAGGCTCCGTACAGTTTCGCAACATGTGTGTGAGTCACAGAGGTAGATGACATTGTTTAGGCGTTTTTTGTTATATGTGGGTGGCAACGAGAATAGGAGTGCTTTTTATTTTGTCTGTTTTTTGGATTGCTGATTGGTTTTGACCGAATTTGGAATGTGAGAAATTGCGTTTTGATTACATATTTTGTAGTTGAGTTATTGTGGTTTGGCAGTTGTTTTGTATGCGATAATTGCAGCACGGATTTTGGCTATGATTGTGATAGTAGCCCTTCCCAAGGCTTCGCTCTGGTCTATTTCCTATTCTCTCCTGACCTATTTCACAGGAATCGCACATTTTCCTGATACAGAAAGTAGCATAATGACACTCAGCAATCGTGTTGGTCTATGTCAGTGCTAGAGGGAAATGGCCGCTTTCTGTGAAGCCGTGATGGTCCAGAAGGAGGCCGCCGAGCGGGATCGTGAGAGGGCTGATCCCGCTCGGAGAAGGAGGAAGGGAGGACTGTTGTATATGTTCAAATCGCAGGGAAAACTCTGATACCGCGATGCAGAATTTGTTTGACGTAGTTTGTTAATGGCGGTATAGATTCCGCTACAAAATTAATGGAAAAATAAGATTTAATGCAACAAACAACTAAATAAATAAAAAAAATATACTATATCGGTACTTTAACATTTAATTATGAAGACTGGAATATACTTAGCCGTATTAAAATTCATTAAATTCAGCACATGGCCGTTTATTAGCATTGCAATCACACAAACACTCACTTTTAATAATGTAGGAGTTATTTATTGATGAGATGCATCTCCGTGAAGGTCTCACTGTCTTTAGGGGGCGCCTATTGTTGTGTTTTTAGAGTGTAGGAGGCACCTGTCAATCTGTTTCTTGACTCATCTTAGTGATGGAAGGTGATTGTCTCAATTAAATGTTGCTTTTAACCGAAGGCCAATTGTTGTACCTACTTGTAATTACTTAAAAAACGTTGAAATTCTAGTCGTAATATTATCTGCCTTGCCTTGCCTTAAACTAGTCAATATTTATGGAACTTAAGCTCCGCGCAAACGGGCCACCGACCACAGCCACCGGTGGCTGTTGCGCGCCACGTCCTTTGGTACCGCACAAACGAAGGTGGCTGCCACAAGTGGTCGGTGGCCGCTACAATTTGTAACACTCTCCTGCAGTCTCACGATGAATTCAGTAGTGTCCAGACCCTGTGGATAACTGAAGGGTAGGAGGGTGAAAGGGGGGCGCAGCGGCATGAGTGGCGAGTGTCGGAGTTTTTAGATAGCGAGTGGCCGCCACAGGTGACATGTCGGGGACACTGAGTCACGAGTGGCCGCCATCGGTGGCGTGTCGCGGACACTGAGTAGGAGTGGACGCCACTCGCTACACGTGTGCGGTGATTCCATACAAAACGTGTTGAAAATCATGTAAACAGCTTGTCGCCACCCACCGGTAGCTGTGGTCAGTGGCCTGTTTGCACGGAGCCTTAGAGGTGTTTTTGACAGTTTGTATCTGAGATGCGAATGAGTTTAGATATCACTGTCAAGTATAAGGCCGCCATTGTCCCCATAGAATTAAGTTTGTGTCGAAGAGTTGTGTTACTATTTTGGACGTGACAACGTCTAATAAATCGATGAACGCCGGCTGCACGCACGAAAAAGGATGACTCATTGTAACGTTAGGCTCATTGTAACGTTTCGCTCATTGTAACGTTACGATCATTTCATCAATGTTTTGTTATGACGTTGTCACGTTAAACTATCGTCCGTAAACCGACTTTACAGACAACCATTTTTTTTGTAAAATTAACCCTTTATGGCGCAAGGTCATTATTTAAATTAATTATGCAGAGACTAGGTGTTAAATGAGAATTTATTTATGGGAAAAATAATAAAAAAAAAATCAATACAAAATAAATATTTATTATTCCGAAAAAAGTATGTGTTGCAGGAATACAACATTGCTTCATTAATGCAAAAAAAAAATAAAGAAAGTTACGAAATAACAAAATTTTATAACAGTTTTTTTGCTTGTTGTAGCACAAGCTAACCCCACATTTTTCGCAAACGTTTTGCGTATACCCTGTGCAGCCTGGAAATCTGCACCTCATTCTTTTATCCACCCAAACTCTCCAGTGTCCGTATTGCTCCAACCTCACATGTTTCAGAGGAACATGTTGAGCTGGACCTTTCTTCTTTTTATCTTGAATGAGACATTCAATGACACTTTTGCGCTTTGTACGGTTGATTGTCTTATATTTGCATAACGTTTCTGCTATGGCTATTCTAAATTCAGCTGAGTTGAGAGTTTTACTGATACCCTTTGCAGCATTTATTCTTCGGTATAAAAGCCATGAATTACACATAGCCATGTCTAAAAAAATATAAAAAATTGTAGATACCAACGTTTACTACGGAGTTTTATCTTAGAGTGGCCCATCACACAATCTAGTAGATCGACACCACCCATATGTCGGTTATATTCTGCTACGACAAAAGGACGTTCAACAGAAATGTATTGCTTTTTAGATTTGTCCCACCTTCTCACTATAGATGTTTGGTGTTTTCTTGTGAAATTGGATGCTAGAGTGACAATTTTGTTTCCTCTCGAAGCCACTACAGCCACATCAACGCCATTGCAGTTACCGATCTGTTCTATTGAAGTACCGCGTGGTTCTTTTTTAAAAACTTTTTCATCTGCCAATTTGCAATTTGGAATTCGGTTTCCTCTTACAGTTCCTAAAGCCAAAATCATCAGTATCAGATCCATGAAAATGTAGTTGGTCATCATTTATGTTCAGGCTTTTCGTTTTCATATGATATTTGTCCTATTCACACGATTAATTTTACTTGGAGCTGCTGTAGAACTAGTACTAGGACAATCGATGGCTGAACTTGGATCCGTTACTGTAGTACTGAACTGAGTATTTATGGATGGAGTTTCTAGGGTGGTGGCAGCCTGAAATTCATTTTCCAACTCAGGTGGTTCCTCTGGGTCGTCATCAGAACTTTCGTGCTCATTCGGCTGGGAGTTATATGTTGGATCGGCGACATCGTCATCGTCAGAAAAATCTAGGCCATCCTCACTATCTTCCCGCTGTCCTAATATACTTTCAGGTCGTGAGTAGTCAAAGTACGCAATTTACAACTCATTTTGATCCTGAAAAAGAAATATCCAAAATTCAAATAAACGGCAAAAAAATCTAAAACAAACGCGCAATGTTGCATTCATGCAACAAAACAAAATTTCTAAAAAAAATGAAAAAATACTTGAACTTGCAAAAACAAAATGTTGATTATTGAAATTCATCAACTTACCTTTTACTCACATCAATTTCAAAAGCCAAATTTCACTATTTCACCAATAAATCACTTTTCGTAAACAAATTCAAAGAGAGCTAAGCCGGTTTGCACAAATTCATCACTTCAATGCTAACGTAATGGAAGTGTCGCTATCTAGTTACCCGATTTGTAACTAAATCGTTAGAATGCTTTCTTGCCGACGTACAACACCGAGTAAAGTCGATCAATCGGGTTTTGGTATAATTTTACGTCTGCTGGAATGGTGTGTTGCAGAAGTACAACATGGCTCCATAAAGGGTAAAGTATGTGCCATCTATCTAATTTGGTACCTAAACAATACAATCGTAAGGTAGGTTATTTTGTGGAGCCTGTACAACGAGCGATTCTTACTACCAAAATCGAAAGTTAGGCGACTAAATTAAAAAAATAACGGTTTGCGAATAATTCAATTAAAAAAAGGAAACTTCCACAAACACGTCACCAGAACCTGTCCAAGTCATTCATTTAACAAAGACGCCAAGCTGTCAGGATGTCACGGTTGATCGGACACAAATTGTGCCAATCATCCAATTAGCAGACGTTCTACTAATTTGATTGTTTTTTGTAGTCTTTTAGTAGGCTGAATAAATAAAGTTTCATCTACTAAATAGTTTTTGAATCCATTGATTAAATCACTGACAATCGGCCCAGCATCCATAAACCCAAAGTACATGCTAACACGACTCTATCGCACACATTTTATTCCTCTTAATATAAGTCATCGTTGGCGTCTCTGGAATCTATCTCTATTCATATTTTGTTCATCGTCTGATTTTGTTTCCCAATTATATTAGGTCAGTAACCGGTAGAAACTGAACACCAGTATTTAACTTGGAGCGACGGCTGCCCAAACTCTACAGCCCAGCTACTGGGTAGCACGATACCCACTTCCAAGACAGAAGCAGAAAAAGAAGAGCGAGCATTTGATTTTTAAATAATAATAATAATATATTGGGACAACTCACACACGGTCATCTGATCCCAAACTAGGCAGAGCCTGTACTATGGCAACCAGACAACTGATAAACATACTTATATATTTCTAAATACATACATATTTTAGACAAATTACACCCAGACACAGAACAAATGATCATGCTCATCACACAAAGATTTGTCCTGGGTGGGAATCGAACCCACGACCTCCGGTTTAGCAGTCAGGGTCACTAACCACTCGACCAACAGGC
>NDFZ01005181.1:351942-384146 GCA_002192655.3 Mamestra configurata
TAAGTAGCATACTCTGGGTGCATCGTCCTCACATAATATTAAATTAATTTTTGTATACCAAATTTTGTAAAATCATTATTTGAAAAGAGTAACTATGGAGTTTCTTGTCCGTTCTTCTCCATAAGAATCTACCTTTCCGAATGGACAGTAGAGTCACTTTATTAATGTAACATTATTATTTTACTGAACTGTAAACGATGACGTTCAAAAGTGCCGTTTAATGGCCTAATTGAAATAAACGTTTTGACTTTGAATTTGACATACGAGTATGTTGTCTTTTATCACAGATTTGATGTCACTAACTGCAACAGACTGCTTGGAATATTTCGTCAGAATAGTAGTCACTTGATATCGTATCTTTGATAGTTTGAGTTTTTCTGACGTTTTATGTAGGTAAGTAATTGGAAAGATTATTTTTAATTTCGGTGACAGGATTTAAAAATGTAGTTTCAAAATATTCCTATGAACCAGTATTGTCAGTGTTTTCATTTATTGTCGTATCGATGTCTCCACATTGTATATTACCTACCCCTTCTAAATAACAGTAATTGTTTCCATCACACCTCTGTCCATGGGCGTGCAGTAGGCTACAGTAAGGGTAGGCCAACCCATACATAATGCCCAGAAAAAAAACTGACCATATTATTCAGGGTTGAAATCAAGATACTGACGATGCGAATTTTCGTCCACTTTCTTTTTGAAGTGGACGTTTCGTCGTTTTTTTTTGGGCATTATGTATGGGCTGGCCTACCCTTACTGTGGCCTACTGCACGTGCATGCCTCTGTCCACCTCTCAAGATTGCCGGCGTGATACTGGCATATTTGAGTACATTCTGACCGTGTTACGTACACATACAGCCAGAATTGTGCTCACATTCCGCTTTCTAACCAACGCGTCATTTACTTAATTAACTAAACTTATCAACGAAATGTTGGAAACCGTCAAGATGGAGTCGGGCTGTAAGACATGGGGAACGGTATTGTTTATAGTAGGTACTAGCCGGTTTGGTCCGTAGACAACCGAAAAATTTTTTTACAAAAAAATACAGGTTTACACCAGTTCATAACATAACTTCACGCCGGTACGCTGTGAAGGGGTAAGCACATGTGAACCAATAAAAAGTGAAAAAAAAATACAAACAAAAAAAATTTTGGATTAGTACCTATCACTGTAGGTACCTTTTTGGATACTATAAAATGTTTCTTAAACGGTTCAAGTTGGTATCAAAATGCTTTAATATTTCCTACGGATCCCTAAAATCAGGTTAACAGTTAACAGGTACGACTAACTATTCCTTGTTTATTTACAAAAAAAATGTGATTTCGTAAGTTTATTAGTGTCTGGTTTTATAGCTTGTTTACAACTCTCGGGCAGGCGGTGGTTTATCTGAATCATGGGAAATAATTATACAGTAATTGTCTACAATGGATCCCTTATATAACAGAAACGTGTTTTTAGGGTTCCGTACCCAAAGGGTAAAAAACGGGACCCTATTACTAAGACACCGCTGTCCGTCCGTCTGTCTGTCTGTCTGTCCGTCTGTCACCAGGCTGTATCTCATGAACCGTGAAAATTGGACAGTCGAAATTTTTATAGATCATGATGTATTTTTGTTGCCGCTATAACAGCAAATACTAAAAACAGAATAAAATAAATATTTAAGGGGGCTCCCATATAACAGACATGATTTTTTTGTCATTTTTGTAGATAATGGTACGGAACCCTTCGTGAACGAGTCCGACTCGCTCTTGGCCGGTTTTTTTATTTCCCTCTTTCTTTAAATATACATGGATTTTTAGAAGGTAATAAAACAATCTACATAGTTACCTACCAAACCTGTTTTTCCACTAAAAAAAACCGTTTAAGGCAACCCGCAGTCAGATCGTGACAACGATTTTTTTTTAATTGCTCTATTTCGCCACATAAAAAACAAAAGTTTACGACTCAGGTCTAAATTATGTAAGGGTTACGTTCTCAGGTTTATCTTAGGTTTACTAACAGGACAGGACAGGAGCGCAAACACCTGCCTTTTCATGGATGGGACACTTTCTACCCTGTTCACAGTGGCGGCCTTAGGGCAAGCGAGGCAACCGCCCGGGGCCTCGCTCTTACAGGGGCCTCGCGCTACCCGAGTTGAAAAAACCTTTCATTTGAAATGTAAGGTTTTTTGAACTCGGAAAAATATTTTTAGCAATAAAATGAAGTTAATTCACAGTAAATTATTTATTATTTTTGAGGAATTCGATGACACAATACCGGTTTTTAGTTTTGCAATTTTTGATGTAAAAATTTCTCATTGTGATTTTATTTTAGTCTTAGGAAACGCCGGCGCCGCAAACATAATCAGAAATACCTACTTTCATATAAATTTCATAAAGAACAAGGGCCTCGCAAACATCTGTCACCCGGGGCCTCGCCAAGGACTGCCGCCCGCTCACAGCGGTAAAGGCCGCCGCTGCCTGTTCATCATATATTACCTTTATCTTAGTGAACATTTCATATGACATGTACCTAAGTA
This sequence comes from Mamestra configurata, assembly GCA_002192655.3. NCBI lineage: Eukaryota > Metazoa > Arthropoda > Insecta > Lepidoptera > Noctuidae > Mamestra > Mamestra configurata. Next base: position 354,462 of record NDFZ01005181.1, read on the forward strand.
GGTACCTAAATACATTTTCAACGACCCGAGGCTCGAACACAGGAAGACCTCAAGCTCAGCAGTCACGATTAAGTATAGCTAGGTACTGAATTATATCTATTTATAGGAAATCTATGCATAGGTACCTACGCTTACAAGATACAAGTCAGTTCTATCATAGTTCTGGAAGCCACAATGATTTTCTTTTCCATCACGCACAAGCCATGATCGCATTCGCATTCATGATACTTAATCATAGACAATAATGACAGCGTGTGACAGTTGGTTTCCCGCGCAAATTGACAGTTGTTGGGCCGTAATGGCGGACGGCAAGCATAATGAGTTTTTAATAATTAATCTGCGAGATTTTAACCGGTTATTAGTGGTCGAGGCATTGTCCTAGCAGAGTATTGTACTGGTAGGTTGACAACCTGTAACCTGCCGATTGAGGAATTCTACGCAAGGATACACCAGAAAAGTGCTTATCCGTGACTTTACTGATGTTAACTAAACATTTTTGAATATTGCTTAAAATACCAAGATCTTCAATTGTAAGTAATTCCAGTACTTACGCACAAAGTATTTTTAAGAATAGTCCAAAACATTTCGTCAGCAAATTCAAAAGAGACAGCACCATGAAAAAACAAAATTTCGTTTTTGACTTTTCCATAGTTGCATAAAATCTACAAATAAATATATTAGATACATTTTCAGAAGTCTATCCCTATTTACTATACGCTACCGAGATCCGAAAAATAAAATAAATAACCTTATTTAATCAATGTAGCAACATTTAGTATACCTACCTACTAGTAACGTTCTCAAAGTGCAACATTTTACCTAATATCTAATTAAACACCAGTGTAAGTAGTTATTAGCTATTAGAAAATTCTGAATAATATAGCTTTCATAACAATATAACATTGCAATATCATTTGACATAATTATTTTAATATCTTAATATTAATATCATTTTTTTTTTTAATCTTGACAGTTAATGACGAAAATATGACAAAAGCGTGACATGAATCGATACCGAGTAGTTTTTTTTTTTGCAATCAATAAATTGTTTACACTTGCAATGGTTTTGTAAACAGTTAAACGGTTTCAATATGTTGCGCTTGCGTTAAGTTATTCGTGACTACAATATTATGTAAGAGTACCTAAATATTTAACTAACAGTAGGTATCGCAGCCTCACATAACTTCATGCCTGCATTACCCGAAGGATCAGGCAGAGGTCAATACACCACTACACGTACGTCTGAGGACATCGTTGAGTAGGTACATACGGGTGAAGACCAACTGGAATTTAAGGGTGGAGAAGTTGGAGGCGCGCCATAACACCAATTTCAAGGTTTTGTGGTGCGAGTTCCGAGTCATTATTTGGTGGTTCCTCAAGGAAGAGTTTTTGCCGAAAGATGTGCTGTATCTGCGTTGCCGCGCCTCGCAGCGTGATACGACGCCGTCACTTCGTATGCAGTCGTTTTTAAGTATCTTATAATATATGTATTAGTTTATAGTTAGGTATTGTTTTAAAAATACTTATGTATGTAGAGGTATTGTGTTTTATGGGCCTTATTGGCCTGAAATAAAGGATAAATAAATAAATACTAATTAACGAAAAAACCCATAAGTACCCAAATATCCCTTGACTCAAATTAGAATATTGGACATACCTCTACGAGTACTTTCCCGTTCAACGTGTGATACACCGGCAAAGTTGCAGGCAAAAACCAGTTCAACATAAAAATAACAACTGCACACTGTATTCTATTATACATAGGCAAACTCTATTGTAGATATTTAATTGAATCGAGTTCCGGATCAATTACAAAAACGACTTCTGAATTACGTGAACGCTCCACAATTGGATACAAGCCGATATTTGTGTCAAAGTCAATGTTACCGGATCAATTACTCACAAGTTTACTGCAAAAGAAATAACTGGATCAGTAATTGAATTCATTTTCAAGGATTTAGCTGCCATCTTCTGCTGTCGATTGGATACAAAATTGTTATCGAGTTTCCTCTATCATTAACCAGAAACACAAGTCTATTTCGAAAAAACAAATTAAACAAAAAAACTGGCCAAGTGCAAGTTGGACTAGCACACGAAGGGTTCCGTACCATAAGCCGAAAAAAACATGTTTCTTGTATGGGGGCCCAGTTTATTTTTATTTTTATTCCATTTGTATTATTTGTTCTTATAGTGGCAACAGAAATACATCATCTGTGAAAATTTCAACTGTCTAGGTTGATTATTTACATGTAAATAACACTTTAAATTATTCAAATCGGACCTTTCGTTTCAAAGTTACGACGGGTATAAAAATGCACTAAGTTAGAAAAATCCGATAAAGTTGAAACACGGCATTAATGCCTTCTATAAAAAATAAGAATAATAAATATTTGGATTTTTCGAAAATAAATCCCTTAAGGGGCGAAAAGGGGTGATGAATTTTTTAGGGGAGGACATTATTGCTTACTCAATTTACGTGGGAATTGGTATGAACAAACTAAAATTGGGATAATTGAAACAGATCTAACAATTTGTGCAAAATCAACCCCTGACGAGGTGAACGGGGTGGATAGTTGCGCTGATCCACAGAATCAGCAGCAGAAATGGCTGGGTAATTAATGAAAATCGTTTTGCTTTATTTTCCAAAACTAAAGGGGGTAGAGCAGGCGTTTGTGGAGTACCTAATAAATGCGCGGGCGAAGTGCTATGAGTTAATTATTTCACCTGTACCCCTGCATTCGGCAATAACCTCTAACATTAGAAGCAAATTCACCGGTACCCTGAAACAATAGGTAACCACTCTGCATTCCGCAAGAATATCTAGTAAAAACCGGCATGCTATAAACACTTCCGTCAAAATCTTTCACAAGACAATCAAAACAAATATAAGCCACGCAATGATATTACAATACCATTGTATCAACAATAATCTACATATATTACTTTTAGACCACAATTCACAGTTTCGCAAAGATTACGGAAACTTGAGATAAACATCAGTGACGTAACCTGCCAACGACCGCGCGTCGGCGGCGTGAATATAAAAGGAGATCACCGTTTTGTTGTATGTGTGAAATGCCTTTTAGGATTTGATTGAAGGCTAGAAGATATATGGGTGTTTTCGGTTCGGATTTTAGTTCTTAAGTTGTTTTTGAAGTGAAAACTTTTTTGGGCGCTTTGAGCACTTTTTGGGTGAACAAAAATCATGGAACTCGCGTCATCGTCACCGAACGCTTTCCATGAGCTATATGTATAGGTATTGTGTCTAAATGTGTACTTACTGGGTGAACAAATATCATGAAACTCGCGTCATCGTCACCGAACGCTTTTTTTCGATAGGAAATCATCAAATGACGTCACCCGCTCTGGGAGGAGCGGGAGGGAGTGTCACTCTTACGATTAAAACCTACCCGTGTTCCTCCAAACCTATTATAAACAAAAATATCTGTCCCTCTCGCAAAAACGTCCTTTTCTATGGCAGCTGTATAGACGTCATAGTATGTGATGTGACGTCAGAGTTGGTATCGGACTTCTCTTTCTAGTTGTCAACTTTGAAGCTTCTGAGATCTTTGGCACCCGTTACGGACTGTCAGAAGCCAGTAAATCTGACTCCAGTCTTGCCTAGAAATACCATGTTACCCAGTTTATGGGTTGTGGAGGTCTGGTAGGCAGCCGTTCTACGTAAAATACTGGTATTCAGCTGAATCCGGTTTGACTGGGAGCCGACCCCAATACTAATAATAATACTATATCCTGGGACAACTCACACATGGTCATCCGATCCCAAACTAGGCAGAGCCTGTGCTATGGCAACCAGACAACTGATAAACATACTTATATATTTCTAAATACATACATATTATAGACAAATTATACCCAGACACAGAACAAGTGATCATGCTCATCACACAAAGATTTGTCCTGGGTGGGAATCGAACCCACGACCTCCGGTTAAGCAGTTGGGAAAAGGCTAGGCAGATGATGATTGTAATATTATACTGGGTTCTTTTAAAAAAACGAACCTTGCCCTCACAAGACAACCAGACAGGCTATCAAAAAACCGTTAAATTGAAGTCACCGCAACAAAATAAGTCGTATAATAGACTATTTTGTTGTGAACATTTAAAGCAAGGCGTCTCAAGGTGATTGTAAAAAGTGCGCCCACTAGACCGTGGTCTGCCAGCGTTTGAGTAACTGCTTAATGTAAGCACTGACAATACACGGGACTCGTTGAGACATGAACGATTATAATGGGTTAGTTTAACTTGTGGGCAAACATTAAAATAGCCTGCAAGACGCTGTTGCGAAATTTGTTCGAAAGAGTCACCGCGGGCCCTGGAACGTAAAGGGATTTAGAAGGAACACGGATGGGTTTTAGTCAGTAAGAGTCTGACACGCCCTTCCGCTCCACCCAGAGCAGAGTCATTTGATGATTTCCCATCCTTAAAAAAAGACGTACGATGCTCCACTCGTAAATATGTACTTTCATTGTGCGTACAGCTAAGGAGTGGAATTAACACCACAAACAACATTATCACAGACTCCGACAGAGTTCCGTTGATGAAAATGCCCTATGCTCGTTTAGGTTCTAGGCTTTTTCTATGTTATTTTTAGGGTTCCGTACCCGAAGGGTAACCAACGGAACCCTAATACTAAGCTCCGCTGTCCGTCTGTCTGTCAGCGGGCTGTATCTCAAGAATTGTAATAGGTAGATAGTTGAAATTTTCAGTGTGTATTTCTACTGCCGCTATAGCAACAAATAATAAAAATTAAATTAAACATTAAAGGAAATATGTGCCAAAAAAAATGTGTACAAGAAACGTGTTTTTTTCGGTTTATGGTACGGAACCCTACGTATGAGAGTCCGACTCGCACTTGGCCGTTTTTTTTTATTTTTCTTAATAGGCTTGTACCTGACCACAATCTCATCTGATGAGTGATGATGCGTGACAGATTAAGATCATTACGATTGGTGAAGCGGCATAGGCATGAAATGGTAACGAAGTAACAGCGTTCTAAAAATGAAACCTAGCTAGATCGATTTGTCGCCCCCGAAACCCCCTGCATACTAAATTTCATGAAAATCGTTGGAGCCGTTTCCGAGATTCCGATTATATATATACACTAGTGGTCCCGACAGACGTTGTCCTGTCCGAGCGTTTGCTTTGTGTCTGACGAAAAATTATAGAAATCGATTGCAGCGCCACCTACCGGGTCCAATTGTGAGTCTAAACCATTCTCGAATCCCCTTGAACATACACAAAAAATTTCATCAACATTCCAGCCGTTTAGGAGGAGTTCACTGTCAACACACGTACAGAAGAATTATATAGATATATAAAGATATTTTGCCTCCTAAGATTCATGATCTTCCTAGTTTAGGAGTCAGGGCTCCAGGGAGTCAGGGGAAATTTTGTATTGACTGTACTTTACCCATCTCTAGCACACTATTTTTGTAATTTAAATTTTTATGTGAAAAAAGTTTATGTGTACTTTAACATGTGTCAAACTGTGTTTTGCGAATAAATTATTATTATATATACAAGAATTGCTCGTTTAAAATTTATGGATTTAGTTTTTTTATTCCTTTTTTATACAATGGAAATGGCGGTCACATTACTGGTAGGTGTAAATTGTAACATATGAGGAGTTTAGATATGTACCCGATAGCCTACCTTCCTCATGAATGTGGCTATCATATACAAAAATAATTTTCCAAATCGGACTGGTAGTTCCAGAGATTAGCGCGTTCAAACAAACAAACTTTTCAGCTTTGTTATATTAGTAATTGTGGATTAATTTCGCCCCTGACTTTCTCTAATTCACACACACTTGTACGACACCTTTTCACCCCTATCTCCAAGGCCATCTTATATTTAAATACACCCTACTATGAGACAGCTACATGGTATGTGAACAAAGAAAATAATTAACTGCGACCTAGCCTTGGTTTTGTCACAAATTCGGATAACTAGTTTAATCAGAAAAAACCCTTTTTATCGAAAAACAATTAAAATTGTAACGACATTATTATTAACAAGCTACCGGCCTTGACTCCGCCCGCGTCAAATTAGTAGGCTTTCAGTACGATCTTTATGAATAGCCTATAGGTTATTCTGATTTACTTATAAACTACATATTTTACTTTCATTTGTTCTGTATGGTGTCAGACGTAAAAGAATAGCACCATCCCATCACTTCCCGTGGGTGTCGTAAGAGGCGACTAAGGGACTCACCAGAGAATGGGCAGCAACATTCTCTGTGGTTCTGTGCATTGTAACCGCTACACAACGATCGCCAACCCGCCTGCCAAGCGTGGCGATTATGGCAACCCACTTTTGGGGGAGGCCTTAGTCCAGCAGCGGACGTCATTCGGCTGATGATGATGACATATTTTACTGTCAAGTTTCATACGAACTGGTTTTAATTCCCAGGTTGGAACAGAAATTAGGCAAAAGCGATTAATGTCAATCAATTTAAAATTTTTGATGATCTGTTCACCTATATTAGGTACACACTGATTTTGTATTTCTGGCTTATCCTTCGAAAATACTTAGCGTGATGATATAATGTTTTTATTACAACTACATCTCTGGGGATGTAAATTAAGAGTGAATAGGCCAGCATGGTCCATTGTCAAACCCAAACCAAAAAAATAACTCTAATCTCGGAAGTCGGTGTCAAAAAACGAAAAAACAACAAAAAACACCGACTTCCGAAATTAAAGTCCTTTTAAACTTTTTAGTGTTTTTTTATTTGGAAGTCGGTTGTATTTTTTTGTAAAAAGTTTTTTTTTTTACTTTTTCACCAAATTGAAATGGGACCACTCCGAGAAAGTACTCTTCCAAAAACTACCCAAATCGCTTCAAGTGTGCCTCTAAAATTTTAGTTTTCTCTATTTCTCCAGGATCCCATCATCAGATCCTGACTTGATGATCATGAAACCACCTGGGAAGTATACCCTTTCAAATAAAAAAAATCCAAATCGGTCCAGCCATCTTCGAGTAATCAGGGAACATACGTAAAAAAAAATTAAAAAAGAAGGTTCCGACGAATTGTGAACCTCCACCTTTTTTTGAAGTCGGTTAAAAATTTAAATAGTAGATGATTTCTGTCTTTACTAACCGTAATTTCTATCATCTGAAACATTTCAATGTGTCACTGCATAAATCACCAAGAATGAATTTGAAAGTGTCTCGAACAATTTACAACGTCTTTGTATCCGTAATAACTAGCTAATTAATTGTTTTTATTTTCAGCGCACATTGTGAACAATAATTATCTTTTCTCAAGTGATTTATTTATCTTTGCTGTGTCTTTGAATTCTTCTTTCTTTGGTATCGTCGTTGCAACTGTTGCCGAATGACGATGCTGAGCTCATGCCCCTGGGTACGATTTCCAGGTCCGTCAATAAGTGGCAGCCCGGTTGGAGATTACTGGTTTGACACGCCGGTGCCTCGGAAAGCACGTTAAGCAGTTGTTCCTGCACCTGATCTCTCTCCGGTAGTGTCGTATTGCCATCCCATCGGATTATGAGAGAACAGAGAGTGCACCTGTTAGCGCACACACTTGTGCACTATAATATCTCCTGTTTAGCTAATCTCGAAAAAAGATTGGCCACCATTATTGAAATTCAGTCGGAAGGATTATTTTATTTGCCATGTTTTCAAATTTAGTTTCTCCATTTTTAAAGTCCATGAGGATGTGCCAGTGTGATATGTCTAATTTATGGGCTAAACTTCTGTTTAATTCTCCTATTAGTTTGATATTTAACTAACATTATACACTAGAAATAAAAATAAAAACTCCTAACTTAAATAACCCTAAAATAACATCTGCAAAATTCATTCATCAAAAAATTCATCTGCATCGCTGTTGACTGGAAGTGTACCCAAAAGACTGGCGAATGCTTATTCTTTGACCAAGGTAAAAGCCAGCCCTTGGGTCACGTGAAGTGTCAACCAAGCGCCTTGAGAGATCTTTAAACAAGTTATGTGCACTCGGACCCCAAGACCCCAAGACCCGAGAGTTTCAACCCCAAACGGCTCGAAAATATAACTACCAACAAGTTTATTATTTTTCCGCCGCTTGAGGTTCTCTGCAGCCGCAGCGGCAGCGCCAGCACAGCACGAAGAGCTAGGAAGATGGGATGGCGCAAGAGTATCGACACAAGTAGCGTCCCACACTAATGGCCTACCCATCTTCCATGGAAATAACGACATGCTGTCCGGTCTCTTGCCATCGTCGCGTGCCAGGCCAAACTAAATAGATAAAATATGGTAAAGAAATTGTGATACTTCAATAAATGCCAACTGGCCATTTTAGTTGTCTCACAGCGGCAGTATTTGTACTCATCATTAGGACCAACTTTTAATATGGGACTACAACGGAAATCGCGAAGAAAAAATTCAGCTGCTCAGTTAATTTTGTCGAATTAGGCGCACAGAAATGTATGGGGCAGTCGACTTTTTTTTCGCGATTTCCGTTGTAGTCCCATACATATATCCTACTAATTTATGAAAGTTTGTAAGAATGTTTGTATGGATGCATGTTTGTTACTCTTTCACGCAAAAACTACTGAATGGATTTTGATGAAATTTGGCGCAGAGGTAGATTATAGTCTGCAATAACACATAGGATACTTTCATCCCGGGAGTATGTTCCCTTGTTGTTCATAATGATAAAAAAATGGCACTTCGTATAGATAGGCTACGTTCTGTCCTGACAAAAATAAAACTACTAACTCAGGCAGAGCCGCGGAACACAGCAAGTGAAACCATAAAACAAAGAAGTTAATGTTCTTATACTCTGGCCTTGGTTATGTCACAAGTCAGTGGTGTTATGTCAATTGGTTTTTGTGCCAAAAGCCTTGGTTTTTACGCCATCATTATGATTGAGGTTATTAAAACTCATTTAGAAAACAATTGCTGGTGCTTCTGTTATTTTGTTTTGTGTGTTTTGAATTGGCAATTTTAGTAATGAAAGATGAACTTCTACTTTACAAATACTAACTCGATAATATTAGCCATGTTTTTTGTTTACCTATATGTTCTTGACGTTTTGAATCTAAACTAGGTAGCGAAAATAATCCTCTCTCTCTCTCTTATGTTTTTATGAATATCTGAGCTAATTGCTTTTATTGCATTCCACATGTATTTTTAGATGGTAAAATAACAAATTAGTTAATATGGACTCTGTCGGGCACAGCAAGATAAGTATCTAGGTTAGGAGAGAGGAAGCATTTTATGATATGTAAAATTACTTAGGAAACTCTTAATCTATCATCTATTGAGAGATGTAAATAGAATTAACAAATCGAATAAAATTTAAAGACTAGGTATAAGAATAGGTACTTAAGTTATGAGTCCAAAATATATGAGTAGTGTGATGTTTATGTTGTATTATATGTGTTATATTATGTATCGGATCATTCAGTTCCCTTCAAAATGGTTGAGCTGAATGGTGCTGATGCACGCGTCATGTTCGTAGACGGGCGCCGTCAGTGGAGACTGGTCATCCCTTGGTTGCCACTGCCTCATTTTAATATTTGATACTATAAATTGTGTTTTCTTTCTTTACATTGTTCTCATATATAGAAGCAACAAGGTTAATGTAACCAGGATTTTTGTAAACATAAAATGATTTAAAAGAGTGTCCGTGGAGTTTCTTGCACGTTCTTCTCCATAGATCCTTTTTGGAACGTGCAAATAGCTTCATGTTTTTGACGGATTGACAATTCAAAAGTACCTGATAATGGTTTATTTGAAATAAATGTTTTGACTTTGAATTTGTTCCAAATTGTTATTAACAAGGTGACTTCGGACCTATGGACGAAAACGGTTTCATTCTCAAAACAATTTGAATTGCTTTCAAAACAATTTGTCGCTTTAAATAAACAGCTTGAGTATACTACATAACAAAAATCCGGCCAAGAGCGAGTCAGACTCGCACCTAAAGGGTTCCGAACGAATCATATATATTTTTTGTATGATATTTTAAAACCATAGACTTCCTATAAGTTTTCCTGTGTCTACAAATAACTTTTTTTTCAAAATTTTAAGGTGGGTTATCACCGGTGTTACGGGGCGTGACGTAACATGTTACAAAGCGAGCATTCGTGCAGTCAGTACGTGGAAACGAGCACGAACATTTGCGTATGTGTTTTGTGTTACACGGATTTTAGGACACGGCGTAACATAACATGCTCGCTGCGAATGTTACATTACGGCCCGTAACACCGGTCAGTACCCTGATTTAGACTCGGATATAAGGGCGAGGAAATGGAAAACTATCATCCGTTTTCTTAAGCTCCAGATTTATAAAGGAGTTGTGTTGGAAGTTTAAAAAAAAAGTCAAATGTCATTAGGTTGAGTGCCAGCACTTTTTGAACGTCAAAGTTATACATAAAGACAGTCCCCCAAAATGCCCGCCCGTCACCACTTCCTAGTGTTTTAGCTGTATCAACACTTAATCAGTCCACTAGATTAGCAATTTAGCTGTGACAGACATATAGACACACGAGTGATCAAGGGTTCTGTTTTATACTATCGTTAGGAACCCTAAAAAACGTTTTATTAATTTGGACAAAACAAACATTTCTTTAATTACAACGGTATTTGCTAGCACACCTACTTACATAGAAATATTTAACCCAATTCTGTTTCAACAGTGTGTGAATGAAATTAATTACTTAATTACACGACATTGTGATTCATTACGTCTGAAATAATAGGTAAGGGACGTTACGTCAAGAATTTTTATTGCATTTTTTTTAATAATTTCCTTGGGAAATCGTTTGGGCATAATTGAGAATGTTGAAAAAAAGAGATTCAGATTTGACTTTGAGCATTCCATTACAGTACTGCCTTCCCTGACTTGAGGAGCATTTGCCTGTAATGTAACATTTCAGATTTGATTTTACACATTATCATCAATTTGCGCACTGTAATGCTCGGTTCTCTTCCCTCACCAATGTACCTAATGCTCAAAACTGTTACATTACAGGTTGCGCACAGTAATGCTCGGTTCTCCTCCCCTTGATGAAATGTAATGCTGGACTCAGTAACGTCTCATTACAGGCGAATGCTCCAAGTGAAGGAGCACCTTTATTATTGGTAATTCATGAAACGATTTTAATTAAACTCGATAGACAATTTTATGTTTCTTATAGAAAGTGTAAAATCACTCTCTTATTTAGACGTAAAGAAATTAGGCTTAAATTTTATTAAATAAAATTAAATGTAACCATACCTTAACACAAGGTTGAACCACATGGTAGAGACGCAATGCAAAAAACATTGAATAAAAGTTTATGAGAGCAAGAATCTCAAGATCCGACATTGCAACAGGAAAAAAAACTGCATTTATACAAAAAGGAAACAATTACATAACACCTACTTATCTCAGATTAAAAAATATCATTGAAGAAACCGTTTTTGTGTAATATTTTTCAGGAAATAAATAAAAAATGCAAAAGGCCATCAAATCGTTTTGCGCTCCATTTGTTTCTAATAATGCAATGTTTTTATTTGTTTTAAAATTGTAAACCACTAATGTTTTTAATATTTTTTGTGAAACCGGAAGGTTTCTTACTTAAAATTAGCATAGATCAGAGAATTCTATTGAATGAATTAGATTGCAGTTGATGACTTTGAACGAAATATGTCACCGGAAAATAGCAACCTCTGTATGATTATACAATAACTTGAGAGATTGTAAACTCTCGAAAAATTTTCAACTGAACATTTGGAATAACAAAAATAATCTCGCGAAGTCATTCCGAGAAATTGTGTACTGACATAAAATGGCGACCAATCAGAGCACAAGTCTACAATTTAACTGTTTTCATGTGATAGTAAACCTGTAAACAAAGCTCTCATTGGGCTGTTCAGAGAAAACAAAGACTAATGAGGGCCAAGCTTCCAATTAACAATTGCGATGAGATCAAGGTTAAGCAATGCTTGCCGAGGTCACTCCGTGGATGGGTCACCCTCTTACCTCCGTTGACCGGAAAAATCGTTAAGGCGTTGGTCCCGGATGTCATTTGTATAGCTTTGACAGTCGCTACGGGTAGTCAGAAGCCAAGAAATCTGACTCTTGCCAAAGGATATCGCGTTTCCCAGTTATAGGGTTGTGGCGGTCTGATAGGCAGACGCGATTTTATTCGGAAAACTTACAGCTATTAGCAAGGCATGCTTACTGTATACAAAACGATTTTTTCATAATATATCGAGAAATCACAAGATTTATTACAATCTTACGGAGTCTGCAATTTTCCGGTGACATACCACCAGGAAACATAGGCTCCGGCAGGGATCACCACTCCTAAGCTGTACCTGCGCACAATGCAGGTTTTCTGCCCACGGGTGGGACGTCCACTGCTTTCCAGTGCGCATCGCCTTTCTTCTTGTACCACAAGAGTACTCAAAACTTTCTTCACAATTTTTTTTTTCTTTTTGGATACAGTATGGAAAGAAAAAATAAACAAACGCTATTGGAGCTCTAGGTATTGTAAAAAGCACGAGGTTGAGGAAACCGGCATGTCCTAGATTTCTAAGAATACAAAAAAAAAACAAAGATCTGTGACATCCACCAATCCGCAATGGACTCGCGTGGTGAATTACTTATTTTTATTTATTTTTTGACTGGCCTGTTGGTCGAGTGGTTAGTAACCCTGACTGCTAAACCGGAGGTCGTGGGTTCGATTCCCACCCAGGACAAATCTTTGTGTGATGAGCATAATCATTTGTTCTGTGTCTGGGTGTAATTTGTCTATAATATATATGTATTTAGAAATATATAAGTATGTTTATCAGTTGTCTGATTGCCATAGTACAGGCTCTGCCTAGTTTGGGATCGGATGACCGTGTGTGATTTGTCCCAGGATATATTATTATTATTTAATCGTAGGAGAACCAACAGCTAAAACAGATGGATAACAATTTGTAGATGAGACATAGAGCCAATTACAGGTTCTCACGGGTAATAACAAAAAAAGTAGAAGAAAACTTAGGATCTAGGACTGACAAGCAAGATTAAAAAGAATAAGTATATCACTTCGGCACAATACACGATGCACTTTTTGCAAGTAATGCAAGTGAGCGTTCAGCCGAGTGCGTGCAGAGTAGGTTTTAGAGGTAAATGGGTCAAATGAGAACTCTTTACATATAATATTAAAGTCCTAACTCGCTCGCACCATGTATGAGTTTTGGCCTGAAGTTAGAAGAGGAAAAAGGAATGGAGATAGGCAGATTAAATCTAACTGATCTCTGAGGGACATTGATGCGCAGTTTCTGCAGGAGATCAGGACAATATAATCAACTCCCTCTCACTGTGAGGAGGTTTGTGTGCTGTGTTCCAGCGGTGTGTTCCTGAACATTATTATTTATTTCATTGTCTAGATATCATAACTAAAACTGTATTTTGTTCCTTTTTGCTATGTTTCAATTATACCAGTCTTACTTAGTAACTGGGTTGTGGAGGTCCAACAGGCTTCATGTAAAATTCAATTAATAATACCAAAACATTTTTGCAGACTTACCAAACCCGCCGGTCGATTCTGTTTACATGTCGAAGTGAAGGCTTGGGTGAAGTGATCACGAGGTGAGCTGTCAATCCACATAATCAAGATGGAATGACAGCTCACTTCGCGATCCCGTGACATCTTGATCGTATGTATTGACAGCTCACCTCGTGATCCCTTCACTTCGACATGTTTACAGAATTGACCGGCTGTATGAGTAAACGAAACGTATTAATTTAATCAGATTGATCATAACTAAATAAACGAAGGATTTTTACACGATTTCTAATAAAATACTAGGTCATAATCTGTTTCAGCCAAGATCAAGACTATCAACTTAGCTAAATGTTACCGTTGCACAAAAAAGTTCAGTAACGCTCAAAATTTATTTGTAATTCCCAAGTTTTTGCAAGGATGACATCAGACGGGTACTTTAGTTATGCTGTATACACTTATACAGACACCCAGACATTTATACTGTTTTCGATATTAATACTCACACTATATGGTCAACGACACTGACATTATCTTCATTTGGAAAGACAAGTTTTGTTGATAGGTTAAAAGCGTTTAATATTGTAACTACTTATTTATATTTTGTTTTGTATACTGCAACCGAGTTCTAAAAACACACTGATACCTTAGTGTGTTTTTAGAACTCGGTTGCAGTATAAATTTCATCATGGTTACCTGTCCTGGCTCAAAAGGGGCTAAGCCTTCTTTTGCCCAGATTTCTAATACTCATCGCGATGACGTGATGAAGATCAGAAATAATGTATATCATAATGCGTCGTCCTATTGGCAAACAGTCGTAACGATGCAATTTCGTTGCACGACGAGATTAAACATACACATTTGTTTAGAGTGTCCTAATTGAAGCTTGCAAATCATCGCGCGAGCACTGGATCATTTTCATCGCGCGATGAAATCGTATCGTCTACTCGTACGATCGTTAGTCAATTAGGACGACGCCTAATACTCCCGATCGAATTTCGATCACAGTGGCCAATCTCAAGGGAGGCTAGTCAAGATCGCAGGAGATATTACAGGTAAATAAGACAATTGTGTGTGAAAAAACCTTGGTGTACTCTTTATCCGTTTTCTACCACATTCCGATGAGACGGCAATCCGACACGACCGGGGAGAGATCAGGCGCAGGACCAACAGCTTTACGTGCTGCAGTAACGATATCCCTTGCCAAGACTGCTGTCAGATTTCCTGGCTGCTGACAACCTACAACGATTGTCAACAAAGATCTAGAAATGGCAGCCGGGATAGAAGCGACTCTAACTACCAGTGTCCCCAGAAAATTATAGTAACTTTTTACGTCTGATCATTGAAATAACATCCTCACAGCAAAATAGACTGCTGTTTTGAACAACTATTCTATTAAATGAGAGATTTATTTTTATTTACATAGATATTTACACCTATTTTTATATATACTTGACTAATTATATACACTAGAAATAAAAATAAAAACTCCTAACTAAATTAATCCTAAAATATGGCGTCCAAAAATTCATCCGCATCGCTGTCGACTGGAAGTGTACCCAAAAGACTGGCGGCATTGCCACGTTGTATGGCAATGCTTATTCTTTGACCAAGGTAAAAGCCAGCCCTTGGGTCACGCGAAGTGTCAACTAAGCGTCTTGAGAGATCTTTAAACAAGTTATGTGCACCCGGACCCCACGAACCGAGAGTTTCAAACCCAAACGGTTTGAAAATATAACTACCAACAATTATTAAATTATCTATTAAATTGAGATCAAAATAGTAGAACGTAAATCTATTTCAATCTCAAGGAAATCGAAAACAAAGGGAAGTGGAATTCGTCGCATTACGAATTACGAATGGTTATCCGTAGTTGTCGCTGAACAATTACGATCCGTTTTTGTAACGAACGCTTTGTTTGGTCATTTCCGACGGGCAGTTACTCTTGTACTGCTGATTATACAATGTTATGTAATAAACTAACTTTGGAGTGATTTTCTAGGTTAAGTTTCCTGGTATGAAAGTAACTTTTGCTGGTTTTTGGTCTTTCTACGCTGCGTTACTTTTTCTTTTGGGATCCATCGCCTTAATTGCGTATCACTTTTCATAAAAATCCGGAGGATTGACAGGGATATTTCAGATCCATTATCGCTTCATATGTTGGAAAAGTTCGTCTGCTTGAAATGTAACAATGCCATGAATATTTTCACGATGAGAGGCATTATCGATAGTCATATTTTTTTTTTTTTGTCTGTATTCTTGGTATGTATGTATTTATGTATCTATTACAGAGCTTATTATGTATGAATCTGTGTATCTATTATGTTATATTATAATTAAATTGGTTTTTGTCACACCAATGGCAGCCCTATTTCATGTCCAGACAATTACTGTCCATCCCTGGTTGTCAGGAAGAGATCGCGGAATGCGATAAGGCCGCCGATTGTATATGTTTTAGTTTAAAGTTTCCTTACTGTTTTACTTTTGGTGTACAATAAAGTATATATAATAAATAGATAAAGCTGATAGATAAATTCCAAGCTTAGAAACGTCTATTCTACATCTCTGACGAAATCTGGATTGAACCGAAAGCAGTCTAAGATATCGGGTACTGGAGACCGACCACAACACAATAAAGAAATGCTGAAACCTTGCAACTGGAATTGGCTCGGCTATGCTATAAAATTCGCAACAAAGTCATTCGCCAGAGAACTAAAGTCACCGACATTGCGCGTAGAATAAGCATGCTGAAGTGGAAGTGGGCCGGCCATGTCTGTAGACGGACAGACGGTCGATGGAGCAGACATGTGGTAGAGTGGAGACCGCATATGGGCAAACGTAGTGTGGGACGCCCTGCGGCACGATGGATCGATGATTTGAAGAAGGTTGCTGGCAGCGGATGGATGCGGACCGCTCAGGACCGGGATGGTTGGCGATCTTTGGGGGAGGCTTATGTTCAGCAGTGGACGGCAATTGGCTGATATGGATGCTATAAAACTTTCTTATTGGTTCCAGTTTAATGTAAATAACTATGAATATTTACTACGATATAGGCACACTATGTAGATTAAACAAGAGCGTGTACTGCAAAATGTAACTACCCAAAACGTACCATTTGTTCGTGCTAACAACAAGTTACATGATGTTAATAAAGATATTACACTTACTTTCCGCTTACTGAACATCATCGGGCATTCTTTACGCATTCTAACGTGGAATCTCGGCTTACAATCTTCCGTTAACTAACAAAATTAATTTAGATTTTGTCCAAATTAATTGCCATCATTGCATTGCGCACACAGAGGCTAGCTATTCTGACAGCGGTAGCGTGGCGAAGGTTATAGTCAAAACGTAAAAAATTTGACAAACGCTGTCAAAATGTCATGTGATCAATCCCGTATATTTTGACAATCATATTCGCTGATAATATGGCCCTTTGTCTAAAGCTTCGTGGTAGGCCGCTTTTGTTTTTTATTTAAGGATGGGAAATCATCAAAATCAAAAGTCATTTAATGAAATTAGGCTGAGTGCCAGCACTTTTTGAACTTTGTTCTTCATAAAGACAGTCCCCCAAAACGGCCGCCCGTCACCACTTCCTAGTGTTTTAGCTGGGAAGAAGAAGTGGCGCAACAAACTCCCCAGGAACACATCTGTGAGTTAAAAGCACTATCATTTATACAAAGGTATGCAAAGTATTCTTACAAAGAACATCAAATGTCTTCCTCCGCTCTGGTTGGTAACAGAAATAAAGACATCAAGCGGTTCTGGGGGGCTACTCTCTAAGCCCGAAGTCCGTAGTTTCGGGCTTAGTTGCAGGCGTATTCTACTCCGTATCACCTACAGACTTACAATTAGTTCCGAACCTGAACTAAGAATGAATGACAACACGATTTGACAGTAACCTGTCAAATCGTGTTGTCATTAATTCTTAGTGTTTAGGTGATAGGACCAAGCCCGAAACTACGGACTTCGGGCTTAGAAAGTAGCCCCCCTGAATCGACTTCTGTCGTGATCCTTTACGTTCTCTTGTAATGAAAAACGATTCATAATTCAATGTTCGGGTATCTACGAAGGGATATTAGGGAAAGGTCAATGTACTTAATTGCAAGTTTATCTGACGCCAACAACAACAGGCGAGATCAAAGCCTTTACCGATTTTCCTATGTTATTAGTTGTATTCAAATTAATTCAAGCACAATTCCAGCAAGGCAACCGGATAGACGATGGAACCAAAAGATTCTTGAGTGGCTACCGGGTTTCAAATGACGCAGCACTGGAAGGCCTCCCACAAGGTTGATCGATGACCTGGTGAGAGTGGCGATGCTTAGAGAAGACCTAATAATATAATATAATAATAATTATCTTCGTCGCAAATTTATACAGTTCACAAGGTTACTTATATAACTAGATAGTAGTAAATGTTTTGTACTATAGGTACTGATACTGTCTCCCAAACTAAGCGGTAGCTTGTATTTTGGGTGGCAGTGTTCAGTCGTTAATTGTGGCTCTATGATTACATTTTACAATATTTGTGCATACGTAAGACGTAGTCGCTGGGTGTTTTAGATATGGTATCCTAAATATTATACACGTAGTTATTACATAAGTGGACCATGTATTGTTGAGTGGGTGTGTTTATAGATAGGTGTGAATGTGAGGGTGTTTGTTTGTAGGTGGGATGTGTAATTTTGTATTTGTGTTGTGGACATGTGAATGTTATGATATCTAGGTCTGTGTTGTCCAGCAGTGGACACTTTTGACGCTGATAACGTGAGAGCACAATTCAAGCCCGACACGACCCAATTGTGGAACAATACTGCCTACATCGTTTTCTCTGTGTAAACTAAGTCATATAGATCTTTATAATAAGAGATACTATCTGTTGCTTTCACACGCGTGTTTCAATGTAATGCGGTAACGACTTGTGGTCTTGTCTTCATGAATATTTAGCAGAAATTGTTTTGTTGTTAAAAAGATTTGCGGTGAGAGATTCTGACAAGCCAGGTGTGAATTAATATCAAGTAACTTAGCAGAAAAGTACACAAAGGGGAATGCCGATTTTAGGCCTTGCAATGCCCATGAAATTTAATTTAGTAAAAAAAAAATATGTTAATTTTACGTAATTAACTCACGACGCGATACAAGTCAGTAATTTTTTTTAATAAATTATAAATATTGAAACGATACAACGAAATAAACAGACATTTGCTATGTTGCCAATTTAAAATCCGGGAAAAAATAAGGATTCGTTGCAAATCATTGATTTGACATTTACACATATTGTACTTTATTTATTTGTCCTTTTGTTTATAGAAGTCCCAATGCATTCGATGTTACTTGTGGGCACTCAGGGCCTAAATCACTATGGCGGTTTGGCATCCCTCTTTGTATTGTTGTAAGAAAATCTCTTTATATAAGGTCACTTTTCAGGGAAAGAATATCCATTGAATATGACCAAGTTCGTTCAATGACAAACTTGGAACAAAAATACAGTCAAGTGCAAGTCGAACTCATGTGCCGAGGGTTCCGTACCTACGCAATAAACCACCAAAAAGCAAGTTCTTACAGCACAAGTACCTAAAGGGAAAAGTCCGGAAAGTAAAAGAAGTTGAAAATTAAGGTAAATTTTACAAGTTTTCGCGAAAATCTAAATTTGCCCATATTTTTTTATCGTGTTGACTCGGGGCCTTGATTTTTATACACCTAATAGAGACTATAGACCTCAGTATCTGGTATCAATTTCAACTTGCTAGGTCCACCCGTTCCTGAGAAAATTGGTGGTGACACACGGACAGACAAACGGACAGACCGACAAGAGAGTGATCTTATAAGGGTTCCTTTTTATACCTTTTGAAGTACGGAACCCTAAAAATCAAAAAGAAAATTCATAACAGTAACTGCCGCATGTGTCGGTCGATCGTAAGAGCGAAGCAACGTTTGACGAAGTCGGTCCGTTAATGGGTGATCATCTTGACGACTCCGCTACTGAATGTCGAAGTTTGAAATGTCGACGTATGTTAGTTCTAAAGTACAGGATCTCGATGTACGCCAGTTCGAAAGTTCACTGGAGCGAAGTATGCAAGGCCGACGTATCGTTAGTTAGAAAGCATACGAGTGCGATGTACGCCAGTTCGAAATTACCCTGTTACGAAGTATGAAATGCCTCCGTACTGTTACTGGTACTCCTGCAACATTATAATTAGCAAATTTGTGTAAAAATAAATTTACTTCATGACCAATTTCGAGGTAGCGCTCGCCGGCCGCTGCCGCGGCACCGCTCGCTTCGCTCGCTCGGCTCGCGCGTAGTTGGTCACAGTTCTAACCTAACCTAACCAGGGTAATTTCGAACTGGCGTACATCGCACTCGTATGCTTTCTAACTAACGATACGTCGGCCTTGCATACTTCGCTCCAGTGAACTTTCGAACTGGCGTACATCGAGATCCTGTACTTTAGAACTAACATACGTCAACATTTCAAACTTCGACATTCAGTAGCGGAGTGCATCTTGACATACCGTACCTCGTATGCTGCTGCCCATTCTCTGGTGAGTTCCTTAGTCGCCTCTTACGACACCCACGGGAAGTGATGGGTTGGTGCTATTCTTTCACATCCGACAACATACAGAACCATTTTTTTATGTCTGCGTTAGGCTAACTCCAGTTTTAGAAGTGGTCTTTTAATGATTGTTGAGTTGAGTAATATTATAATGTTGCTTTGATAATATAACCATACTTTAATCGGCATTTTATTTGGATAAGCGCTTTTAGCAAGACCTTGGAGCCCACTCCAATAATTAACATAAGTATGAGTACTTATCAACACCTATCTTATATTTTAAAATGTGGAAATTATTCATTTTATTTTAGAAAAACTAACAGCTAAATCAATTTTTTTTTTTTTGACGTAATCATGATGTTTATTACAATCAGACAAACATAACGATATCAGAAATATCAATTGACGTAAGGGACATTTTGGCATTTTGCGTAAAAGAACCTTACGTTAATTATCGTAGGGGCAATTTGGCATTTTGGGTAAGTGTCCCTTACATCAATTGAAATTTCTGGTATCGATAATATAACCATATACTTACTATCTTAAAACTATTTACATCTACTAAACCTAAGTATGTACATATACAAAAACAAAGTACACTCAGGCGTCAAAGTATTCCTCCGCATCGCTGTCAACGTGGCAGCATTGCCACGGTGAATGGCTATGCTAATTCTTTGAGCAAAGAACGAGCCAGCCCTCTGGTCACGCAATACAGCTAAACAAATACAGTAACTAAAAGTTTAAACAAAATATGGCCAATTACAAGTTTCCACATGTATCACTTGAAACAGAAAATTAACAAAAAAAGAAGAAAACTACATATAACACAAAACAGAAAAAAAAAACAAATTTGCTTGAACTATTTACGCTCGAAGAAGCTCAAAAGAGAAGACTCAAAATTTTCTTCATTACTGAAAATGTCGATATCAGCTTCCCGGCAGGTTGCATTGTACATACGACTCGCTCTTACCTTGTCCGAGTTCCGTGTGTACGTAGTGGCTACCACTGGGGTGTACAATAAATGAGGTCTACGTAAGAACGCAGACGGCACTCGCAGCCCGATTGTGTGTAACAGCTCGGTAACACCAGTTGTTCCATTGGCAATTTTGGAAAGAAACACAAGATCTGATATTTTGAGACGATCTCCTGAATTTAGAAGAAAAAAGTAATCAGATAATTTGTGATTTTTCATATCTGAAATCTCATTGAAGGCAAGGTATCCGCACGGACTTCGGGCTGAATTTTCGATAGGTAGCCAAATACCTAACGTTCAACTAAAGAATAATAAATATGGCGGCACAAAAGCTGTCAAACTGTCTATTTTGTCTATGAAAAAATTTCAAAAAAAAAAAAATAGTTTTGACGCAAGAGTATTTCAATAAAAGGCACCGGATAGACACTTCAAATGGTTCCCTACAATAAAAGTATAACCGTGGGCTTGAACTGGTCAAAAATAAACCAAAATAAGTGTCGTGTAAGTTTAAATATAGTTGTCGCCTATTGAAGACTATTTTGGGTGACACACAATAAGTTCAGTTGCGTTGTCTGTTCGTTTGTTTGGTCTATTCTCGGGAACGTCTGATCTCCAATGAACGTTTATTTATGGATGTAATTAAGTAGGATAGATGGCTATAGATTTGTGTAGGGCAAGTTTTGTTTATAATATAGTTCGATTATACAGGAACGCAATGAAAAATCAAGTTAATTTTAGTCATGAGTGTTGTCAAGTAATTTTATTTGGCGTATTTTCTTTTTTAAGTATTGTGTACTAGTTGACGCCCGCGGCTCCGCACGCGTGATTGTCGAAAGTTATACCAAAGGAACATATTCCCGGGGTAAAAAGTATTCTATGTGTAATTCCAGACTACAATCTACCACTGTGCCAATTTTCATCAAAATCCATTGAGAAGTTTTTGCGTGAAAGAGTAACAAACATCCATCCATCCATCCTTACAAACTTTCGCGTTTGTAATATTAGATAGTAGGATGTATTCTTAGATATAAAATATAGATTTAATATTGATCTATAATATCTTAATGATGTCCCTTAATCATTAAAGTAAATTAATATTCGAGTAGAAAATATGAAAATTTGACAATTATTTACCTTAAGAAAAAGAAATAACCTTAAGATTAGTTTAAATATCTACTGACTACCAGATTCTATATTTAAATAATCTATAGAAAATTAGAGTAGAGAATCTGCTAATACATAAACTAAGCATATTATTATGCTTAAAAAGGTTTCATGAATAGGGCTGAATATGTCGAACCGCCATATATATAATTAATATTTAAAAAAATATATAATTCTTCAGATAAATGTTATCTATTGAAAACTCAGCCTTTAGTAAATTGATTTATTTTGGACCAATATAGTTGAGTTTGAGGAATATGTCTGTGAAACTGTTTATCTTTTCAACCGACTTCCAAAAGAAGGAGGTTATCAATTCTACTGTTTGTTTTTTATTTTGTATGTTTGTTATGCGATCATTCCGTCAATTCTGAATGGATTTTGATGATTCTTTTTTTATTCGAAAGCCTATACTCCTGAGGTGGTCCCATTGGCACCAAGTCAGAATCTGATGATGGGATCCTAGGGAAATCGAGGGCAATCCTCAAATTTTAAAGGCACATACCATATTTTTGATATACTTTCTAACGTAATTCAGATAATTATGCCTGGTAATCAACATCTCATCTTGCTGAGCTGATGATGGAAGGTATAAGTTAGGATCTGATGCTGGGATCCCAGGACATATGTTTGATCAGTGATATTTTCTCTAATTGTCAACCGATTTGGATGATTATTTTTTTGTTTGGAAAATTATTTTTCCCAAACTGGCTCCATTTCAATTTGGTGAACATCTGATGAAGGATTTCGGAGGTAGGCAATGGAACTCTTCAATAAATGATAGCAAGTCTCCCGGGATTGCTGAAATTGCATGTCTGTTTATTGATTACACCTGTTCATAACATAACATCACGCCGGTACGCTGTGAAGGGTTACAGATGCAAACAGTTCAAAAACATGTTAATTCATAACATGTTTTTGGGGTTATCTATTCGGGCATAACTTTATTGTTCATTAACCGATCTTGATGATTCTTTTTGCATTGGGTTAGGTTATAGCTATATTGCATTGGCACTGTAGGTACTGTGAACTTCAAAGATAAACCAGTGACCTCCTCACCTTAAAATCAGTAAAAACTAGTACCAAAGCAAAGTAGATATTAAACTATGAGCTGGTGTGGACTTGGACTGCGAAGGCACACAAAGAAACTCCTTAACGGCAAATAATACAACCACTTATTATGGGAATAATGTCACTTAGTTGTGGGGTATCACCACTAAAAAGTGGAAAATAAAAAACGAAAAAACAACCAAAAACACCGACTGCCAAAATTAAAGTTATTTTATACTTTGTAGTGTGTTTCATTTGGAAGTCGGTTTTTTTTTTGTAAAAAAGTTTTTATGTACTTCACAGTTGACATTGGGCTCTTTTTTTTGTTTTAGTTATTCTGACAACTCATGTTACCAAAATAATACATCTACTTATCACGGTCCTCGTGATTACTTACAGAATCATTGTTTTTGTTATGTTAAAAACTAATTATAGAGCCTTTTTTTTTTTTTTTTTTTTTTTTTTTTTTTTTTTTTTTTTTTTTTTTTTTTTTTTTTTTTTTTTTTTTTTTTTTTTTTTTTTTTTTTTTTTTTTTTTTTTTTTTTTTTTTTTTTTTTTTTTTTTTTTTTTTTTTTTTTTTTTTTTTTTTTTTTTTTTTTTTTTTTTTTTTTTTTTTTTTTTTTTTTTTTTTTTTTTTTTTTTTTTTTTTTTTTTTTTTTTTTTTTTNATTATAGAGCCTACTACGCTATTTAGAACGTTTTTTATTGTTTTTTTTAGTAATTATTCCACCAGTTGTAATTGGTTCATTGGATGATCATTCATGAGACCAAGTTCTTAATTAAGGAAAATGTTATTTACTTTATAAAAAAGATTTCAATGTAGTCAAATGTTGTATTAAGATTCATACAAAAGGTAGTCTTGTACCTTTTGTATGAATCTTTCTTAAAATCTAATTACTCTACTTTTAGGTCCTGGCGCAGTCGGGTAAAACATTAGGTACACAATACTACTATAAAATTTTTGCACCTACCATAACTTGATCAAGAAATTAATTTAATTATATCACCGGGTTATTGCAATCGCCGTAAAGTTATAATAAATCGCGTAAGATCGTAAACTCTTTCTTTTCAATTAGCCACAGATATATGGGAAATCATTGAATTTGGATAGTATATATTTATTTGCCAGTCTTCTGGGCACGTTTCCGGATGACAGCGATGCGGAGGAATACTTTGACGCCTGAGTGTACCTACTTTGTTTTTGTATATGTATATACTTAGGTTTAGTAGATGTAAACAGTTTAAGTAAATAGTTTTAAGATAGTATATAGTTATATAATGTTAGTCAAAAATACATTTATTGTATTTAAAATGATCTACAATATATCGAGAGTTTATAATCTTATTACAAATTTACGGTGTCATGACATGTATTTTTTTTGCACTAATAAAAACCACTTTTTGGGCCGTTAGTTCAAAAATGTCAGTGAGCAAAAAAATTAATCTACTTACGGTTTAGCCGCAACCACTGGTTCCTTGTTCACCTCCGCAGAAAGCACCCTGAAGGCCTCATCGTCAGGACTCGGTACCCCCACTTCAGTACAAAGATCACCGCACACTTTACCACAAGAACTAACCGACTGTCGCCCCGAGAGATCAAAGTATCGATCCTGAGCGTGGATCAATTGAGTCACAGTAAACGCGGGAGTCCCACTCTCACTGACTTTTACATCTATCTGCGGCCCGAATAGTGATTCATCATATTCTAAGCTTAGTTTTCGTTTAAAAAATCGATCGTCTTGAATGTCTTTTGATGGTGATGTTTCGTCTCTCGATTGGATGGTTATATCGAGTTTATTCGCACTGTTTAGTCTGAGAGAGCGTTCGGTAGTGAAGGCGTACGGCGTGTTTGCAAGTTCCTCCTCGATACTGTTGTAGCGGCTTCGGAACAGTGACCGAGGTGTCTCCCCACCCGAGTCTACGTCGTACTTGCCTCCGAAGAGATCGTATTGTGCGAAGCGGTTGTTGATCGTGTCGAACTTCGGGTCCGTGAGGTCCTTGTCGGGTTCCTTCGGGCTGGATGAGGGACTCATGTTGATTTGAACGATGCCGTGTTCGTCTTTGTATTTTAGTTTCAGCGCCATGGTTTAGGATGACATTATTGCCTGGAAAAGAAAAAAAAATAAAAAATACTGACAAGGTTCAGACTTAATGACGGAATTCAGAATCTATCCTACAAATATTTGAAACGCGATAGTATATATGTCAAAAAATCGCGCCAGAACGGCTGAAAAGATTTGCCTGAGACTCGCCACATGCGTAGACCGTGACTTGGATTACGATACAGTATTGTTTTAATCAGTAAATGATAAATGATATTTATTTTGCAAGTAGGTTACACGTCAATCTTTTTGGTCATTTTAAAATAGATGAGGTTTCCTAGCTGAATACCCTGAGAAGAAACACCGAAACAAATTCAGAGGTCAAAGTCTCTTTTAAATTCCGATCCGTACTGGTCAAATCATATGAGAACCATGTAGGTTAATGTCTGAGGTGGCCTTTTGAGGAAAGTGCCACACAGATTTGAGTGAACCTGTTCAGACAGTGCAAGCATTTGTCAGTTATCGTTTAGCTCAAACTCAGAACTTTAAGGTGTAGTAGTAGGTACGTTCTTTATACCTTATTTATTTTGACTTTCAAGAGGGCAGAGGTACTGGAAAAGGCTATACTTATTGTTTTTTTTTAATTTGTTTAGGTCTGTGGTGTTTTCTTTACCCGACCGCCCCAGACAGAGTATATTGTTTTACAAGTTTTTATATTATAAAAAGTTATAAAAACCCGTATATTATACATACCTACGGATTTTTATTACTTTTCAGGGTTTCGTAGTCAACAAGGAACCCTTATAGTTTCACCATGTCCTATAAGGCTGTCTGTCTGTCTGTCTGTCCGTCCGCGGTTTAGCTCAGAGACGCTTAGCGCTAGAAAGTTAAAATTTGGTATGGGTATACATATTAATAACGCCGACAAAGTGGTTAAATCAAATTTTGACACACATTTTTTTTAGGGTGTGTATATGTAAAGGGGCGTTGATTTTTTTTATTTTTTCGTCTTCTCCATGGTGTGGGATGTCGTTCAAAATATTGAGGTTTTGCTAAAACCATTTTTTCCATCCAAGGATCCGTTTGCGAAATATTAAGCTTTAAAG
This sequence comes from Mamestra configurata, assembly GCA_002192655.3. Lineage (NCBI taxonomy): Eukaryota > Metazoa > Arthropoda > Insecta > Lepidoptera > Noctuidae > Mamestra > Mamestra configurata. Next base: position 380,866 of record NDFZ01005181.1, read on the forward strand.
TGCTAATTTTTGTTAGAGTCAAGTGTCCCCCTCTGCCAGCTAAACGGTTATTTTTGGAGACGTGAAAAAATTCATGGTAGTAGCATTATAATTAATTTAAAAGGAAAACTGTCACCGCTAAGTAGGTTTTACAAGTTAACCAGTACCTAATAGTCGACCACTTGAAAAATGAAACTGGGTAATTAAAAAAATCCTTAGAAAATTACTTATAACCAAGTGCATTTATAACTTTATAATCTAATAATAGTGAAGTACCTACATTTTATTATTTTTCTAACATGGTTCAAGAGACGGATAACTACGGAACCCTACACTGTGCGTGGTCCGACACGCACTTGGCCGGTTTTGTTATGTTAGTTGTACCTTTAGCTTTCAGTAAAAGGTATGTAGGTAATAATTATTATAAAAACATTTGGCATTTTCGTGAATATTATCATAGAAATAAAATTATAGTAATAAGGTCGTTTTTTTCAGTAAGTTCAGTTAGTGTAAACTAAAAATAGTTCTTAATAGTTCTACGTCATAATCAAGGTTATTTTCAGTAATTTTATTACAGTTCTGATTTTATGAATACTTACAGTTAATTAAATAGTTGAGACTTGTTCTGCTCGCGACAAAATTATTGTTAAAAAACTCCGAAACCCAAAAAAACAATTTTTTTATTTGTTTGAGGAACAAATAAATCCGGCCAAGTGTGAAAGTATTATCATAAACTGAAAAAACCCCGTATGATCATGAAGGAATGAAATTAAATCTTGAATGGGCCGTTGATATTTTTTATTTTTCAGCGGCAATAGTTTATGTTATGAGATACAGCTCGCTGACAGACGGATAGACAGACAGCGGAGGCTTAGTAATAGGGTCCCCTTGGCACCATTCTGGTACTCTGGTTCACTAAAAAGTAATTTTCCAACTGGTGTTTTTCAATAGCAACCCGAGGCTCTACACAAGTAAAAATTCAATAAGTTATAAGTGATTCTTAAAAGTCTAAAATAAATGGAATTAATAATAATATAATAATATAATTGGCAAGTCAGTGTCAGGTTGTATATCGAACAAAATATAATTCGCGACCGTAACACGTATCTATTTACAGAATTATAATCATTAAAATCATCAATACAACCCTCTAAGTTCATATAACTCGAATGAATAGTTATTTCATAAAAAAGTCATTCAATCGAGTTACATGAATGATACAACCTGTATTGATGATTTTATTTATTATAACTCAGTAAAGCCATATTTGTTACGGTCGCCAATCGTGTTTTCTCAACATAAAACCTGACACTGGCCTGCAAAATGCAAAAAATGTATGAAAATTTGAATTTCGCGGGCTACCCTGGCGCTTTCACCTTAAGGGTTAACTGGCGAAAGATACGTATGTGTTTATTATTATTTAAGTCGCTCGCGTCTCACCTCTATCTCATGTGATGGAAAGCGATGATATTGTCGACGATGGAGCACACTTTCCCAGAAGTAACCTATTAACTTTTGGCTCTAGACAGTTGACATTCAGTCAGCGGTAGCGTGACGAAGTCTATTGCCAAAACGACAAAAATGTATGGGATTGACGCTGTCGAAATGCCACATGATGAATAAATATTTATAAAATTCTTCCGCTGCTGAGTGATTGAGTGCCTCATTCACCGAGTGCCTGACAGACAACGCACAGTCAAAACTACTGGTCGTAGAATGCTGAAATTTGGCATGTAGGTTCCTTGGGGAGTGTAGGGGATTTGCCGAAATTCCTACGGGAACGGGAAAAACGAGATATGCGCGTACGAAGTCGCGGCAAAAGCTAGTCCCTTATATTTTGGCATTATAGAATGACAATTTATCTAGAGGTTAGGCACGGCATACGCTTGCAGAGTGTGCAGCTTGGGAGGAGCCGCACCGTACCCTCATCTCTGTTGTAGGCGGTGACCTCTAGCTGCCGGCCGTAGTCCATGCTATGGTCGGCGGTGAGGAGTCCTGGGACGCGGTGGTCTCCTTCTGCGAGACAGTTATCGCGCAGAAGGAGGCTGCGGAAAGGGAGAGGGAGATCACAACCGCTCTCCCTGCCCGCAGCAGGCGCATCGGGCGTCGGAGGAGGGCATACGCTGCCCTCTTCCGGCCCCCCTAACTGGGTCCAGGGGCGGCGGACTTGGGGATGTCCGTCGCCCCCCATTCATCCGGACCCGAGGTGGCGGCGCGTGGTGTTCCCGTGCGCCCCTCTTTGACGTAGCGAGGGGAGTTAAACACCTCACTCCCCTCGCCGACGCGAGGTGGCCCGCAGTGGCGGGCCGGCAGCAGCCGGGGATTGCGGAAGTCGCATACGTTCCCGCGATCCCCGGCGTAGGTGGAAGATGGAACACCGGGGTGGTTTTAGTCAGTAAGAGTCTGACAGACCCCTCCACCCGCCCCAGGGTGGAGGATTTCCATGAGGATTTCCCCCCGAGATCAAAAAAAAATCTGATATTTTAATGAGACCATTTACAGGCACTTTTGAATTGTCAAGGTCGGTCGGTCAAAAAGATAAAGCTAATTGCACGTTCCAAAGCGTAGATCTCTATGGAGAAGAACGTGCAAGAAACTCCACGGACACTCTTTTAAAAATAAGATTAATTACAAAGTTATGATTACATCATTCATGTTAAAATTAAACAAATATGTGAGCATTTTATTTTAAAATTTTAAACAGTATCCCATGAAAGATGAGGCTACTTTAGCCAGTTTGAAACCTGGTTGAACTGACTGGTCCCTTTTTCTAGTACCATAATTTAATATGTCTGTCGCCTCTTTTACTAAATAGATGTAAATTCTTTCTGGCATACATGTTGATTTCGTATATGTATTGACAAGATACCGTCATGATGTTAATATTCTTCAAGCAAGCAATTCCCCTCCTTACCCGTACGCATAATGGCACTATTCCCTAAACGTTCTGTTTGATCTTACTCACACTACTGCCTAAACCCTTCGAGATACAGGTGTGATGTTATGTAATAATTATGATGAGTCAGCTCACGTTCTGATGCAACTACAAGCCCACATAGTAAATATGAATAGGCCTACAGTATAAAACGTTCTAATGGCAGATGCAGCTGCTCTCGTGGGTGTCAAGGTCACGAAGGGATTGTGTGAGTTTGATGAGTAATAAATAATGGTGAGCTTTCATAATACGGTTCTTAATTATTTAAAGGTTAGAAGGTTTTCTACATTTAGATTGTAGAATCAGTGGGGCCGTTCAAGTATTACGTAAGCAGATTTATTGCAATTATTTACCCCCCCATCCCCCT
>NDFZ01005182.1:0-13508 GCA_002192655.3 Mamestra configurata
AAAAAAAAGGTTAGGTTAGGCAAAGTCGCGGGCAAAAGCTAGTACTTTATACCTAATGAACCTGTTGTGATGAATAAATCATACTGCAATCAAAACAATAGATAGTTAAAAAGTTGTTGATAAAGTTGTTTTTTTTAACCTATTCCGTCCCACTGCAGAGCAAAGACCTCCGTTTCTTCCTTCCATGCTTAGCAGCTCTGGGCTAGTGTCGACCAATCCTGTCGATAGGCGACAAGCTCTCCCCGCCATCTTCGCCTGGGTCTTAAAATTGTGGTTGTTTTAGCCCGTTCGACATGCGGCAGACGTGTCCGGCCCAGTCCCATTTAAGCTTGGCTGCTTTTTGGGTGACATTGGCGATTTGTGTTTTGGAGCACAGCACTGTGTTTCTAACGCAGTCCGTTAATCTAACTCCCAGAATGCTGCGCTCCATTGCGCGCTGGCAAGCCTCAAGTTGAACCTCTGCTGAACTGTCAAATACCAGGATTGAGCGCCGTATGTAGGGATAGGGAGAATGTACATGTCCATCAATTTGCGTTTATGGCAAATTGGAAGGTCTCCTTTCATGAGAACCTTCATCGACCAATAGCGACCAGGCTTTTTCGGTGCTGCGAACAACTTCTTTTTCTTGTCTCGCCTGGATTGAGACTATTTGGCCGAGGTAGACTTATTCTAGAACATATTATGCAATCTCCACACCTCCTTATGGGAAATCATCAAATGACTTCTTCAGCTCTTGGTAGAGCGGAAGGGCGTGTCAGACTCTTACTGACTAAAACCTATCCGTGTTCCTTATAAAGCTCTTTGCGTTCCAGGGCCGTGGTGACTCTTTCGAACAAATTCCGCAACCCTGGCCTCCACACCTCCTACAGTTTATGTTTGGCGCAGGCAGTCATTATTTTGGTCTTAGACATGTTCATACGAAGTCCAACCTCGAGGCTTGCCTTATTTAGGTCACTCAACATTTCGCCTAGTTCAGCTGCCGAAGATGAGAATAGGACGATATCGTCGGTGAAACGCAAGTTGGTTAACCTTTTTCGCCGAGAATAACGCCTTTATCTGCCAAGGAAATGGAAAGGTTTTTAAATACCTCGTCGAGAGTGGCAGTTAACCGTTTGGGCAACAGCGTGTCTCCTTGCTTGACACCTCTTTCAATAAGAAAGGATGTCCGGTCCGGTGGTGGTAATTTTTATAGCTGCTTTGCAGTACATGGTTCTCAATACGTTGATGTAGGTGGTATCTATATTTTGATTGAAGAGGGCGTTAAATAACTTTTTTTTATTTTATTTTACTTATTTTGTTGTCAAACGCTTTAGCGTAGTCCACGAACGTTAGGTAAAGACGGATTTTAACCTCTGTGCACTTATACTCTATTATTGGGTTGGGGGATTGTAGGTGGTCGGTTATGGAGAGGCCTCGTCGAAACCCTGCTTGCTCAGGTGGATGTTGAGCGTCAAGTTGACTTCATGGCATTCTCGATCACTTTTATAAAGATCTTTAACTAATACGAATCTAGTTTAATCGGGTGATAGTTACCGATTTCAGATTTGTCACCTTTCTTTTGTAGAAGAATAATTTGGTTCGGTTTGCATTATTGAGTTATACTGATTTGTTAATACTTATGTAGAAGTAGTACGGACTCTCCTATTGTGAGAGCTTCAGTGGTGATGCAATTGTCTCCCGGACTTCTGTGATATTTCCGACTTCGCAAAGCATGATGTTATTCAAAACCCGTAATTTGGGGTTGTATTTGAGGTGACTGTCGTAAAGAAAACGCATTATTGTGTGGCTGGGAAGAGGGGGAGACCGAGTCTGCAGCAGAGTTTTATGGGAAATGTTTAAAAAAAAAAAGTGAAATACTTTAAAAATTAAATAGGAAAACCCGTTTTCCTTCCAAGGTTTCAAGCCTAAGTGCTTACTTCTTTATATGAAGGGTTTTTTAGTAAAACAACAAGGAACTCTTTTATTTTTTTATTAGCAGCCATGAAAGAATAGGTAAGTAGACCGGTCGGCCCTATCTAAAAACTACACTCATAAATAACAAACAGATGATGTAAGTATGTCTGATTGAAGTATTTGAAACATTATTCGCCTATTCGATTCTCACAGCAATTACCCGTTCTAACGAGTTATTCTTGTGAGGCATAATAAGTCATATCGCTTTGCCTTCTAATCAGTTAGAAATAACAAACAAATTAAAGGGTAGCTTTGGCTCTGGTATTGCAAATAACTACCTGATGTTCATAGGCATAGGCGGATCCAGGGCGAGGCTAATAGCGCTTGGACTATGTATATTGTATATTCAATTACCAAGAAAGTGCAAAAGCTTTTTATGAAATATGTATATTTATTTTAGCAGTTTTTTTTTTTAGTTAAAGGCACCTCTGAAACAAAAATTAAAAAGAGGATGTTTCCCGTACCGGGAATCGAACCCGAGCCTCCTGGGTGAAAGCCAGGTATCCTAGCCACTAGACCATACGGGATGTGGTTGACAGATCGAAATAGTCACATATAAACTCTCAAATGAAAGGATCACTTTATTAAATAATTATTTTACGTTAGTGTTTAATTTTATGACATTGACGTTATTTTTCTGTTCAATTACATAAATATAGGTTATATAGTGAATTCATATTAAAAATTTAAATAATGGACATCTATTAGAAATACTATGTACTAACTTAGGAAACCAACAATGCATTTGGTCAGTAGTACTGCTATTGCCCACTAGATGGCAGTACTAACTACTACAGACTTTTTCTATAGGTGGCATTACGACATGAAAATAAACCGAAAATTAATTTTAATAAAAGCATTTTTGCACTACCATTATACAAAAAAAAAACGTCAGAAGTGTCACAAATAACTATCTTAATCACATTATTTTTTATAATTTCACATTTTTAGGTCCTACACTTGGTCTACTAGAATGAAATAGAATAGATGCTACGCCAAATTTTTTCGCGCTCTCCCTTGTTTATTTATTATTGTTTTGGTTTATTTTCTATTCATGCGCAAACCCATGTTTCAATTACTGGAGTTTAGTTTCGTGATTATTAGCCACTACTTATTCAACGCCAGAGTATACCGGACCAAAAATTGTTTGGTTAGTGTATTTCAATACATATTAAAGATATATTTTTTATTTTTGCATACAATTAGTCAACAATGGCCTAGGTAAAGTAGGTTAGGTGGGACCTATATGAAGCTATTCATTGGTCAACTACTGAGCCGCGTATACGGAAGAACCTTACTCAGAGACTTGTCAGTAGCTCTTTGAATTTAGAATAACGCACGTTTGTCACCAGTTTAGTCATTATTGATGACAGCCTTCCGTGAAGACATAACCTAGATGTTTATGAAATAATGATTAAGAACTCTGTTCGAGTAGGTACATACGTAGGTACGCATTTGTAGAAGACTATGCTCTCAGAATTCAAAAATCTAATGAGGTATCTACGTAAGTAAGTCGTACGTACCTACTCGTATGAATACCTATGTGCCTCTCCAGGGCCGAACTCAGTTATTTTAAACTAGCTTTTGCCCGCGACTTCGTATGCGCATATTACATTTTTCCTGGTCCCTTTTAGGAATTCCGGGACGAATTATACACCTAAACCTTCCTTATGAATAACCCCATCCATTGGTGAAAACCGCATGAAAATCGGTGTAGTAGTATTTGAGTTTATTGCGAACAGACAGACAGACGCGGCGGAGGACTTAGTTTTATAATATGTAGTGATAAAAAGCGTAGCGTAGTAGGACCTCGCTTGAGTTGTTAGTCAAAGGATGATTGTGGATACTTATTCTAAATTCGAATGAGTCTTCAAACAAATCCAGTCAAAATTATTTTCCATTGCAGTGTCTCGGCTTCGGCCCGATCGGCTATTCCTCCTCGGCTGCAATGGTATAGTTTGCCAACATGTATCAAAATGTACGATCTACTTGTTATTTTCATAAAAGATCTAGTGAACAGCCTTTGAGTAGAACATCTTTTCCTAGACCGCCAAGATTTTATAGTAGTAGCATTAGGTGCTTACGCATATTTTTTTGTGACTTATTCGTGCCTATGAAAACAGCATTAGCCACACAAGTGTCAGGTCTAAATGTCCACTCACATTTGGGGCGTACCTACTTAAGATATTTCAAAATGTATGCAACTAAAGTTCAACTTTTTCGTCAAATCTGCGTAGCAGTTAGAAACGCCTCTTATCGTGAATCATATATTGGCACGGTGCCTATGAGCTTAGACTTCGATCTCAGTATAATCCCACATATGTACATTATCATACAATGCTTTTTAGAATATCTGATAAAGTCATCAGAATAATTAACGATCAGAAATCCATCATGTTTTGTATCTATCAACTTTCAGATGAGACTAGCGACCTGCCCCGACTTCGCACGACTACAATTTCATCTCCGATGAGTTTTCCAAAGACATATTCTTCATAAAAAAAGCGTTTGAACGTTTACTTTATAGTTTAGCACACACACATTATACACAATCAACTCTTGTTTCACAAATTCATCCCGAAATCCGTATGCCGCCGCAGGGATCCAGAAAAATATCAGCGGCAGGTTTATTTGTCTGACTCATGCTGAGCTGGACACCCATTTGCGTTTCGTTGCGTGCTATTAGAAGCGCACACCGCACTATGGTTGCTCTTTTCTATTTCTTTTTTTTTGCTAACTAGTTAACTACCAGGGACACACTTTCTATATTTCAACCTGGTATTTTATGTTGGCAACTTGGCACCATCAAGGTAAATTGTTGTACCTAATTAGGTACCTTTTTTCAAATTTGTACGGGACCCTATTACTAAGCCTCCGTTGTTCGTCCGTCTGTCTGTCAGCGGGCTGTATCTCATGAACCGTAATAGGTAGAAAGTTGATATTTTCACAGAGTGTGTACCTATTTCTGTTGTCGCTATAACAACAAATAATAAAAATACGGAATCCTTCATGCGCGAGTCTGACTCGCACTTGGCCGGTTTTTATATGTACTATGCTAAGCTTTTAAAAAAATCTGCTTTTGTGTATTGCATATTTTGTTTTTGTTGTGTGACAACAAATAAATCTTTAATACATACAAACAAATTATCTTTTATCTTTATCTTTAATAAGTACAAACCTTGTCCTCACAATAAAATCAAAAACCTTTATTTCAAATAAACCATTTACTGGCACTTTTGAATTGTCAAAGTTGGTCAGCCAAAAGAGGGAGCTAGTATTGTCACGCTAGCGAAAGAGTAGAAAAAATGTCTGCGGCAAAACACACTCACTGCCCCCATTGTCAGCGCGGCAGAGTTGCATGTTCCAAAGCGTAGATTCGTAGGTCTTAAGAAGAAAAACGTGCAAGAAACGTCATGGACACTCTTTTAAATCAGTGTATGTAGTTACAAAATCATGGTTAACCATGATGCATGCAATAATACTTACAATGTTAAACAGATTGATCTATACAATTCGAAGATGGTCTTACAATTTTCAGTAAGTCCAAAAAAAAAAAAAACAGAAAAAAAAGCTGTTAAATCGGTCGAGCCATTCTCAGCTGATTATCTGACTACTAATATTATCATATTAAAGTTTGTAAATTATTCTTCAACGCAAAAGCTATTAAACGGATTTAAATGTGTATCATTATCGAAATCTCTGATCACGCAGACGAAGTCACGGGTAGAAGCTAATCTTTCATACATGAGGCATTTAATTCAAATGGCGATGTAGCAAACCCTTTGCTATGCCACCATCATAGGGTTCACCAACATAAACAAATAACTCCTATTTACCTGGCGTGAAAGGCATCTGCTCCCTCTATGGCAAAAAGATGAACCATTTTATAATTTCCTGTTTTAAGCAAAACACGTTTTACGTCTCTAGTTACTAAGATTTATATAAACTTAACCTATGTAGTTACGTAGTCATCATCATCTGTCTAGCCTTTTCCCAACTATATTGGGGTCGGCTTCCAGTCAAACCGGATTCAACTGAATACCAGTATTATGTACTTACGTAGTACCTACGCATAAATAGTAGTCTATGACTATATCAACTGTGTATAGTATTTACATTCTAGAAATATTGTCATAAGTATGTACCGAGGATTCATTCAAATGACTCAATGCGATCATCTGTAAAAAATCGTAGTCGCAAAATAATGTGAATATTGATTGTCCCGATGACGCATGTACCTAAGTGCCCTCATTCTCGTTTGACTCATGTAATATAGTACTTTGTAAGCTGGTGAATATTAATATTGGGACTTTGCCCTTACATTGTACCATGTATCATTCATAAAAGTTCACAAGCATTATATGGTTTACTGTAGGTTGGTACCTACTTTAGTAAACATATCTTTTGTAAATCTCTTTTCATCATTTTCGAAAAAAACCCGTTGGGACATCAACGATCCGAGGATTCTGTTCAACGCCATGACACAATTGTAATCCGAAGAATTCTGAACTTCCGAATTAAGGGTACAATGGCACTGTCCTTAGCACTTAAGTACCTAATAAAATACATGTGTCTCCTTAAAAACGACCACTTAAGATAATTTACGTCTAACAAATACTTCAAAACCCCAAAAGCTATTTTGCGTGCTAAGATCAGTATATTTTCATCTGATAAATAACACAGAACACAAGACATTATAATAATGTTACTTGACAACATGAAATTGGTTCTCAAGATAATCGAAAAACAAAAGGTTCAGAAGTGACATAAAAGAAATGTTTTGGGATAATAGCATGAGGATATTCCAAATGTTATGTTCTTTCTTAAAGCATACTATTTTTTCCCGCGGCATCGCTTCCATGAAGCTTTTTTCCGGAATTAAAAGTAGCCTATGTCAGTCAGTGATCCTGTGGCTCTCGACCAGTGACGAGTTTTTGTAATCATAACAAACAAAAATAGTACCTCTTTATAATATTAGTTAGATAGGTACAGACGCCAGCACATCAAGCTACAACAATCCGTCCAATTTCTTTCATAGATTTTCAACTTTATCGCTGAAGCATTGGGCTCGAGGTTGACAGGGAAAATTTGGCAGTTTCGGGTACCTTGATGTGCATGAATTGTAGGCAACATATTATTCAAGTTCGAAAGTTACATTACTCTTTTGATTTTAGACAGCCAGACAGATGGATGGGCAGACAATGACAAGGGTTCTCTGTTTAACTACAGAACCCTAAAACAAATCGGGTAACGCCCCGGGGATTTTAAATTAGAGCAGTCGATACGGGTTCAAACAAATCTGCCAACTCGAGTTCCCCTACCGGCCAGTACGAGTTGTATTGAATGGGATACAATTAAAAAGTAATAATACGTATATATGTAGTTATACAAGTGTGTGGCACGTATTGTGTCGAATAAGGGGTAACACGTAATCTTTGGGACGGGAATTTGCGTGTCCGTTACAATGGCCGACCCGGAAACTTGTTACCAAGGAGAGCGACCCTTCTGTATTGACATTTTGATTAATTCAAATAATACTGTAGACGGTATAAACCTAGGCTAGGTTTCTGAATTGAGTAATTTTAGTTAAGAACTTATCAAACCCTGCTTTAATGACTCAGGTGGTTGGTGGTTGGTCAGGTGGTGGTGGTGGAGGATGGTTTTCAGGCTAAAATTGAGTTTGATAAAAGCACAACTTCAAATGCATAATTCAGAAATCAGGAGCTATGTAATTATAGAAACGATTCAACTGTCAGTACGATTACTAAAAATACTTTAATATCTGTGAAGTATTTTCGCTATCCGTCAGCAGTGCTAGAAATACAAAAACTTGCACACGGTATTCGTTGACCTCGAAAAGGCATATGACCGGGTGCCTTGTGAGGTTTTGTGGTGAGCCCTTAAGGAGAAAGGTGTGTCTGCGAAGTATGTGCAGTTGATCCGAGCAATGTACAGTCGATGCAGTACCCAAGTTCGGTCTGTAGTGGGCACCACTGACAGCTTCAGTATGGCAGTCAGTTTGCATTGCACCAAGGGTCGGCTTTGAGCCGAGCCGAGAGTATCGTGAATAGATAAAGTGAGGAATATGTAAATTAGAGGTAGTTTAAAGGTGGCGCTATTGACGGAAAAGTTGAAAGGGCTTGGTAAGGTCATGTGAACAGGAGGGATAAAATGCATGTAACTAAAACACTAAAGATAGACAGGGAGAGGGAGGTCAAAGAAAAGATGGATGGATTGTGTTAGGAGTGATATGAAAGAAAAGGGAGTTAGTGATAGCGTGACGGCTGACAGAACAGAATGGAAGAGAAATAACGTGTTGCGCCGACTCCAAGTAATATGGGATAAGGGCAGGAAGATGATGATATATGTGAAGTATTAACATTGTATGAGCACTAAGCATAATTACGTAGAGCCAAAATCGTAGCAGAAAAATCGGCAGTAGTTGTGGATGAACGAAACAATAGGGTATTAGTTAGCCAGTAAAGTTGTCAAACACTGGTACAAGTGTTGGTAAACAAAACGAAACAAACAGCTAAGCTAAGTGTCAATAAACAAACAGTCCAGTATCTGCAAATACACTTCTCATCAAAAAAATCGAAACACCTCGCAGTTTATGATTTGATAAGAATTATCAGAAAAATGTGTATATTTAGGAATAAATGTAAAATGTCATTTAATAGTGAGTAGTATGAGGTTTTTAAATCCTAATGTTAATGTTCTAAATTCAAATTAAGTCTTCATAGGTTTCGTATTTTGTATAATGAGTAATTTTTACCCTGTATGGAATATGAAGGAAATGGGTAAAACAACACGCGTAAATGAAAAAAAATGTAAGAAACGTTTATTTAATAACTTGTATTCCCTCCGCGAGCTCTTATTACTGCTTCCATACGGTTCTTCATCGATCGGATGAGAGTCACGATCACATGTTGTGGTATATTATCCCATTCCTCTTGGATTGCATTTTGCAGCTGGCTAAGTGTTTCTGGGGCTGGATCTCTTGCTCGAATTCGTCTCTTTAATTCATCCCATAGATGTTCAATGGGATTCATGTCCGGGCTTCTTGCTGGCCATACCATAATGGAGATACCGACTTCGGTAAGATAATCTCGTACGACGCCCGCGGTGTGAGCTCTAGCATTGTCGTGCATGAATATGAAGTCGTTGCCAATAAAATGTGCATAGGGCATCACATGAGGTTCAAGACACTGTTCGATGTACCGATGAGAGTTTAGTGCAGGCAGCCGTGGCCCAGATACAAAGGCAAGTTCTGTCTTACCGTCGGCGCTGATTCCTCCCCAAACCGTCCACGAACCGCCACCATAGCTGACCTTTTCTTCAATGCAGCATTGTGCAAAGCGTTCTCCATCTCTTCTGTAGACCTTGTTCCTTCCGTCGTTACCATACAGCATAATTTTACACTCATCAGAAAACAGTACTTTGCTCCACTGAAGGTATGACCAAGTTAGGTGCTCGCGTGCAAAGTTAAGGCGCGCTCTTCGATGGTCTGCAGTTAATTTCGGCCCATTCGCTGGCTTATGCGGTGCCAATCCGCGTTCCTTCAACCTTCTTCTTATTGTAGAGTCACTTACAGCTACTCTTCGTACAACGCGAAGCTGCTGCTGCAGTTGAAAAGCGTTAAGGCGTCGATTTCGTAAAGAGGTTGTTACAATAAATCGATCATCTCGCTCAGAAGTGACCCGATTCCTGCCAGATCCTGAACGGCGCGTGAACGAACCAGTCTCCCGATAGCGTTTGTAGACTCTATGAACAGATGATAAGCTTAGATGCAATCTTGCAGCCACAACACGCTGACTAAGTCCAGAATCCAGCAATGCCACCACTTGGGCGGCTTCTGCGGGCGAAGTATCCATATGTTTTAGAAAAAAAAGTTTTTTCAGACGTCCCAAAGTCACAGTAAATGAAATAAGAAACAAAAAGTTTAAAGACAAGCGCTAATTTTAGTTTTTAAACGAGAAACGTACTCCAACCCTAAATACACATTTGTCTCAAAACAGTGATTAATTTCATTTATAGGATAAACAAATGAAATTCTAATTTCGAATTTTGATTTTTTTCTTCTTACTGTAATGACCAAACTGCCAGCTACACAATAATGTTTTTTTTTTCATGGAATTAATTCTCTTTTGTAAAAAATTAGGACAAAAACAATAAAAACGTAAGTGTTTCGATTTTTTTGATGAGAAGTGTATTATTTTATTTCTCTGTTTGTTAACGCTTTATTATTGAAAACAATGCGTGTCAAAAACCGTAAAGAAACTGCCTCGTAGCCTAAGGCTAAGGGTGGCGGCGTTTTTGCACAAACAGGATAATACATCTGCTAAGAAAGAAAAGAAGCATTAGATATGTGTGTCACCGGCAGCAAACTCCTTAAGATTATAAAATAACTTGAAAGATTGTAAACTCTCGGTAAATTGTCAACTGAACCTTTGGAATACTATTTTACGCATAAAAATTTGATAATATCGCGAACTCATTCCGAGAAATTAAAAAAAAAAAACTATAAATATATCGAGAGATTACAATCTCTCAATTTATTTTATAATCTTACAGAGTTTGCTATTTTCCGGTGACATATGTACATTATTTAATGATAAAATAATAAACACATTATTTCGACGCGTAGCCTATCCCGTTCCAAAGCGTAGCACCGCGTAGAACTCCTTGCTACGCCTGCTGCTTACTGTTGTTACCTGCAAACACACGTAGACAGAAACCGCCTTTAATATATAAAAACAATCAGAAACATATTGGTATAACCGTTAGTACTGTAGTTACCATAGATACACGACTAAGTCATTAAAGATGCATGTTGTTCCGCTCGAAAAGCGTAGCAATGTGCTACGCCACCGCGGTAACAGTTTGGTTTTCTAATAAATTAGCAATAGTAAAAGCAATGGCCCCTAAGCAAGCATCTGCATGCCATTACAGCGATAATAATTATGACGTGTCTCCCGTAGCACTAGCTCACATCCATAGACAACAACGGCAAAACTATAAAGGGAACTATATATTATTGAAAATCTACCAAGCGGTTAGCTGTACATGCGAAAAAAATACATTTACGTATCATTTTTTTTTTTCGTTTCGCTGTCGCCCGTAGATTGGGCCCTTAGCAATATGAAAATAATAAATTACATATTATTTTTTACTTTTATATTATTTTATTTGTTTGGGACAAAAAACAGTTACACGTTACATTTTAACACAGGTGTTTGAAAAAAATACAAATAGACCAACGTGCACATATTGCTCATGCATCGGATTAATTTAACAAATATATTAATGATTATATATTTTTATTTATTGTTCTACATAATCTGTATAATTAAATAAATTATACAATTAAAATGAGGTAAAATTGTTAATTGATTTTTTTGTTTTTATTGAGTAAAATCTGAAAGTCAAGCCAAGCCACAGGAATGAGCTATAGTTACTTATTTAGGCAAAATGGCCAAAAATCAAGCAGTAGAAACAGGCTTAAACAAATATCTATTCTGCTTCAGTAAGCAATAAGGTCAGCCCCTTGTAGATCCCTTGCGGTTTAGAACAGTTAACTCTATTATCTAACCACCTCTTTGACTGACAGGGAATTAAATCGAATTTCTTGTTACTTACCTGTGATCGTTAAATGTAGGTATTCTACGGAAGATTTCATAACCATCCACAGTGATATCTTTATGCATATTTTTTTCTGTACGTCTCGGAACTTCTGGTAACTCATCCTAAACGGCTGGACCGATATTGATTAAATGAGTGAGCGGATGGCGCTGCAATTTGGTGCTTGTTTTTTTTTTTTTATTTGAGATGAGTTTGTTCTTGACTCTAGTCTAGGTCATCGTGACGTCGATAGAGCGAGCTTACCCAGAAGAAGCCTGTTCACTCTAATTTTGAAGAGATTAGGCTTGTATGCGTTCGGAAACACAGACGCAGGTAGAGAGTATTCCACTCCTTTGCTGTGCGCATTATAAAAGACGTTTGGAAACGTTTAGTGCGAATTGGTATGGAATAGCAAACAAGGTACCCTACCTTGGTAACTTGCAGTGAGTCTAGATGTCCGATGGTAGAAGGGGGCCGGTGGGATGAGGTCGTGGAGTTCTTGGACACTCTCCCCGAAGTACAATCTGTAGAAGACCGACAAGTAGGCAACCTTGCGGCGATGAGCCAAGCTACGAAAAGCTAGGTGGCCCGCAGAGGCGGGCCGGCACCAGCCAGGGATTACGGAAGTCGCATCTGTTCCCGCGATCCCCGGCGTAGGTGGGAGATGGAACACCGGGGTGGTTTTAGTCAGTAAGAGTCTGACAGACCCCTCCGCCCGCCGCAGGGCGGAGGATTTCCATGAGGATTACCCCCGACATAAAAAAAAAATTATAACGCCTGTCAGGTCCGCTGGTTTATTTAAAAGTCCTGAAGAATATGGACTCGGGATTTTGGGCTCTGTGCTCTGAGATTGGTAGTCTTATCCTGAAAATGTTGAGTAGCAAATACGCATAGGTTCTCAGAATCTTTCGCTTTGTTATATTATTATCGGTATCTTTTTACTCAATTCTAAGCCAATTATGTCGTATGACAGAGAAACGAACGTTAAATATTATTTAGTGATTATAATTAAGGAGATAGTAGGTACAATAAAACGAGGTACTTAAGGTAGATACCGTTTATTAAACACCTAAGTACTGAATACCGACACCCTTATCTTAATACCTTTCGTTCGTAACCACAAGAAGTGTGACTTTACGTACGAAGTGTTATCAAAAATATCGTGTGAGATATTACTTATTTTCTACTACTAATCAGGCTTTAAATCTTAATATTTTAATAACAATATCGTCGCCCCCGTTCTACTTCTTTATCCAATCAATAGTAACTTAATGTTTAGGTATTTATTAATGTTTCAATGTTAGTATAATTGTATCTTTATACAGGCTACCTTATTTACATTGCCAAATCACATCGTATTAACAAACCAATAAATTAAAGTATTATTAGAGTCAAACGCAAGGCCGAACTACGGTAATCAGCCTGATAGTTAAGTTATATACTATTATTTCCGTTACAGAATCGATTTCATATTTTACCAGTGTAACGAACTTACACGTACCTACATATGTACAATTCCGACTGAATCGATTATCTGAACCCTTAACAACACATCCAACAGACAGCGGACCCTCCGTCTAGCCGGGGGAGATTTGTGACCTTGGCGCACCCCTTCCGAGCCGCATCTACATTTATATCGCGACGACTCCGTTCTAAGCTAACTAAAATAAATCGTGTGTTTATGTTTACGTCCAGCGTCTTAATAAACTTAGGAGATAAGTCGCTCAGGGTCCCGATTGTTTGGTGCGCTAGGGTGACGTCTGCGGTGTGGTCACGCGCGACTCGCGAGCCTCAGCCTGCACTCTTGTGCCGGCGGCAGCGAGGGTCCGCCGTCAGTCTCTCCGGCCGCGTCGCCCGCGCCACACGTACCGCGAACCACCGACGATGTTAGCGCTGCTGCTCCTTGCCGCCGTCGCCGCCGCGGCCGCGCAAAA
>NDFZ01005182.1:13870-48413 GCA_002192655.3 Mamestra configurata
GCTGCGCCCGTTCCCTAGCTGGGAGCAAAACGCTGTAGGAGATTGCAACGCTTTGCAGTTTGTTCAAAACATAGAAATTGATAAAAATGGTATTATGTGGATTCTGGACAACGGCCGTGTCGGCACTCTCACTCAGAACCCGGACCCCAAGTGCCCTCCCTCACTCGTGCTCATCGACCTCAAGACCGGCAAAAATGAAATGGAACGCATTCCGTTCCCATCGGACTCAGTGAATCCTAACACTACATATTTGAACGATCTTGTGGTGGACAATCGAGATGGTGATTACGCGTACATCACGGACAACAGTGCTGTCGACCCAGGCATTATAGTTTTCCGCCGGCGTGATAAAAAATCGTGGAAAGTTCGAGACACTAAATCAATGTCTTCAGTCGCCGAGGCCACATTTTTCCGCATCAATGGCACCACGGTCAACCTTCCCGTTAACATTGATGGCATCGCCCTCGGACCCCAGTACCGAACTGAAGACGGCAAAGTGGACCGAAAACTGTACTACTGCCCTCTGTCTAGTTTCCACCTGTACGCCGTCAACGTGTCGGTGCTGCAAAACGAATCGCTCGCCCAGCAAGGTGAAGGAGCCCTGCGGCCCTACGTCGTTGACCTCGGCAGCAAAGCCTCCCAGACGGACGGCATGAAGATGGATTCAACTGGGGTGCTGTTCTACGGTTTAATTGGAAATTCGACAATTGCGGAATGGAACACGACTGTTGACTTCCGCGTTGGTCAACGGACCATCGCTCGCGATCCCAACTACATTCAGTGGGTAGACAGATTCACGTTTGACGGCAAAGGGAACGTATACGTGGTCATCAACAGGCTGTACAACTTCGTGAAAAATCAGGTGTCCCTGAGTGAAGTTAACTACAGGATTTTGAAGTCGCATACTGGTTCGAAGAGTTACGTGTTCAGCGAGGACCTGGTGGAGCCGTCGGTAGCGCCGCAGAGCGCGGCGGCGGCGCCCGCGCTGGCCAGCTCGCTGGCGCTGCTGGCGCTGGCGCACCTGCTGGCCTAGTGCGCGACCGTCGGCCCGGTCCGCTCGACCGTGACCTCCAACACTAGTGCTTGTCATTTTGCGACGCTCGGACTGATGCGTAACATTACCAAAAATATTTAAAGTTACCTTGACCTCGTGGTCGAACCAGTGATATGCGCATGTAAAAATGCTTTGTATAATAATTATAATTCTAGAATAGTTTATACATAGGTATAGAATACCATGGAATGATCAACAGTGACCTTTCTCGGAGGGGTCGTGCCGAAGACGAGTCATGTCGGCTCGAAGCTAAAGGTCGGGGACGAGTTGCCAAACGCACCGTGGCTCAGCTCAACAATAAACATTCCAGCTATTTCTATAAGGTGCATCTCAGCACAATATTTATTTATATCTTTGTAATACATAGGAGTATAATACAAGAGCAGTAATGTGCAAACGATAACGACATATCTCAATACCGCTGAGAGTGGCACGTGTAGTGTTCGGTAGATCTAGTTAAGATCTTTATAAGGTAATCTGAATAATACATTATTGTAACTAATCTGTACGAATGTTTGTTGCGTGGACGCGTCTGTGTGTGAATATGAATAAACGTGTTTATCATATTATGTTGTTTGAAGTTTTTATTTGCATGCCAATGCTGGTCGTGCTTAAAGCGTTAAACTGCTAACTTGATGTCACTGGGGCATCTTGTTAACGTTGCCGAGGCCATCTTGTAAAGGATCAACCTTACGAAAAAGAATTATAAGTATAAAAATACATTACAAAGCAAGTGTAATTTATTGCATATTAAATCAATTAAGGTGAATGACATTCTTGCACTGAAGTAGCCAGGTACAATCAGCTAATCAATTTAAACCACTTGTTGCAACATTCTCGATTTTCCACAGATTGCTGATGACTTTTAAACAAGTGCTATACAAAGATATTTGTTTTTTTCCGATATAATCACGTCTTTTATTATGGATTCAACAATCCGTTACCTACTGAGAATAATTGCCAAACATTGCAGAAAAAAAAGAAAATGGACAAGAATCACGCAACACCTCTACATTGCGAGGTTATTTCTTCCATTACCTAGTTGAGTAAAGTAAAAAATTGTTTTGTAACTATCCAACTGCAGTTTCAATCATACATTTTTAAATTCACTATCTATTCAGATGTACCCAAGTACTTCTCTCATTTGAAGGTACCGAGGTTTTTGAGTACGTAATAGTAATAAAATTATCACCTTGTCAAGAGCAAGCGAAATTATAAGTAGCCTTCATGAAATAACATAATCTGAATAACAACAATTTATCGATAAAAGTCGCATTCTTGTAATTTGGATCTCCATTCGAAGCCCATATCGTAATAAACGTTCGATCTCTGAGGACCTCATAAAAGTTTCAATAGCTTTTGACCTACAAAGTTCCCCGCTTCAAAAAAACCAGTTGAAGTAGCTCTATCAAATAAACTCTGGTTAGGAATATCTACAAAGCAACTATGTATAAGCTACGTAAAAATCGCAATCCTAACTTAATATTTTATGTAAATGCGAAAGTTTGTTTGTTACGCTTTCGCACTTAAATCGCTGAAACGATTTTGACGAATTTTGGTACAGAGATAGATGGGTCCCTGGAAACGGTTAAATTTAACGCGAGCGAAGCAGCAGAAAATCTTATATCTTACAAATATACTCCGGGAATACCTTCCTACCCAGACCTTCGTAAAAGTCACAATAGACGATAACATAAAGTAAAGGGACACATTGTTTTGAAACCGATCCTCAAGGTTTACTTTGCATACAAAGCTCAGAGCATATAGAGCACCTGCTGAAGACTCTAATTTATTGCCTGAACGTGTTAAGTTTACAAAATAAAGTTTCGTATCGTCTCTGTAAACAATGTGTAACTCATGCTTACTTTGTTAGCAACGATGTTTAGAATAAGTTCATACCGCGGCCATATATTTTAATTTGTGTCAAAAGCTTCAGGTTCTTTTTCGACTCTAGTCGCTTGAAAAGCGCAATGTGGCTTACTAAGGTAGATGCTTGTATAAAGAGCTTTTGTGCCTACTGTTTAAAAACAGCAACATCAACCAATAGTATATATATATATATATATATATATATAATATACTAGGCTGTTTCTTAGAAGTTCGAGTACCTCGTGTATTCTGCCTATCCTTCTTATAATATATCGCCTCAATGGCCTCTAACAATTAAACACACATACATATTCTTCCATCTACACAACACATAAATACGTATGTATACATAGTATGTCAGATATTTACATAAACATCATGTGTATCATGACCAATAACTATGATCAATAAATATTCTAGGCGTGACTTCGCAAAGCAGGCTCCGAGATCAATGGAAAAATTTACTGTTTTGCGGCAGACGATGGACGTTAATATTGCCATCGTCGGAAAATGTATGCACCTTTAATGATGGGCATAGCTGTGTAGTACATACCTATGCATTAGATTCATGGTCCAGTACAAGGATGAGCATAACAAACCATTAATTATTAACTTTACTAAGAACTTGAAGTCACTTCAACCATATTCTCATGTACTTACCATAATGGAATAATGTGATTAATGAATACATTTTATGGAATTATTAAGTAATTACTTATTAAGTTGTTCATTTTCACCATGGTATGGTGGAATTCTATTCGAAAGAATGTTTTTCAGTTTTTAAAAGAACTTTTATATTTTATTTTATGAACTTTAACTAAAAGCACAAAGCATAACTCACAGGTTTCTTTAGAAAAAATACACAATTTCTATATTTCATAAATATAATTAATAGTTGTGTTTTTTTTTCGTGAACGTGTTCTCTAAGAGAGCTCAAATAGCTACAAAATTGTTTCAAGAGTCATTCTTGAAAACAAACAAACATTAATCAGTGTATTATCTGTTATTAAAAGTCAAACAATAACATTCGGCAAAATGCATTCGTGTTGCACTAGGCGAATCCGTAGCAGCCATGACAGACAGCGATAGTGAAAGAATTTTCAGATCTATTTTGTTTGTTATTGATAGATTCGTGATTGACCACAGGCTCTAGACAAACGACCATTATATTAGCGATGGCGGTTGTCGAAATGCCAAAATATAAGGGATTGCTCACGTGACATTTCGACAGCGTTTGTCAATCCCATACATTTTTGACGTTTTGGCAACCGCCTTCGCTACGCTTCCACTGTCAGAATGACACTTGTCTAGAGCCTCTTTTCACATGATGGCAAGCGATGATGGGATTGGAGCACTTCCGCCTAAAAAAGGTAGATAACCCATTTGACTTAGACCCCCACGTTTTAAATATCAGGAAACATAGACTCTAGTATGAAACTCCACTTCTTAGCTTTACGCACAATGAAAGTGTTCACAAAACGTTTTGGGCGTATGTATGGGTGGTATGTGGAATGGTGGCATTCCACCACGTCTCACTCACTGCCTGATGAGGCAAGGAAGTGGTGATAGATATCGGTACTGACAAGTTTCAGCGATAGGATTTCCCGAAATTCTTACGGGAATGGGAAAAAATCGGGATAAGCGCGAACGAAGTCGCGGACAAAAGCTAGTACAATATAAATACGTTCAAGAATTCAGGAATTTAAAAAGTTCTAAAGTAGGGATATGCATAGCATACTTTTACGGGTTTTTTAACAGAAACTAATTTTATATAAACTAAGCCGCAACGCGAACAAACTCGTTGAAAATATCACAACGAACTAGACCTTTGGTCTGAAAGTTGAATAATAAACAAGAGATAGTCATAATAAAAATTAACATAATAATCGTCTACAAAATAAAAAATAACCAACTGCAGGTCATGTGACCTCGAATGCAGGCAAAGGTCAAATTAATACTGCCTAAGTTATCATTTTAGTGATGTAACTTAATGGCTCTCATGATACGCGCGCGTTTTGTTTTCCATATTCATTAAGGCCGGATCACAAAACTACGCACAAGCATCATTTATGCTATGTATTTTCCAAGCCGCACACACACTTGTGTATAAAGAAAACATAAGATTTATTAAAAATTCATCACGAGTTCTGAATAGCTCCTTTGTATTTGTAAATGACGTTCTTAACTTTTTAATCTATGAAAATGGCCATTTCCAAGTTTTTAATTCAATTGTGGAATGTGAAACAACAAGCTGCGTCTAAGTTGGTGCCGAGACTTTCTAAAGGTAGTTTATTATGTAAATAATTATAAAAAGTATGAAATGTTGTGCTGTGCGTGCATGTGGCTGTCAGCGTGTTATTGAACGATGACCATCGATTTAATTACCAGCTGTGAACCGAGATCGACGAGCCGCGGTGTCAACTGCTTAAACTAGTTTCGATTCGATCCGGAACCGAGACCAGCTGATTTTCACCAAACATTTTTTGTACACTTTGCTTAGAAGATTAATATAGAAAGTACTCGTCTACTCTAACGAAAGTAATTCGAAGAACTGTGTTCTAGATCGTTTAGTTAATTCATGATTTCTTCTAATTATTATTACCCGAGTACAAATAGAGGGGTAATGATTTCACCGAACTCGGTTGCATGTACACATGAGCGAATGAATTGTCGATGTCAATTCGAAATCGATAGCTAATGGTTTGTAATCAAATGTGTATACATATTGAACCAACGTTATTTTTAAATTTATCAATCGATATTAATAAATGGGTTTCACACCTTGTCTATTTTTAGTTTGGGTGGTACAGAGGGAAATTAATAACTTCTTATGTATCAGTAAATACAATAGCTCTTCGTTCAAAGAATTTTAAATACCTTTTTACTTAGGTATCTATCCAGGTATTTAAGATTCCTGCCAGGGTTGCAGAATTTGTTCGAAAGAGTCACCGCGGCCCTGGAACGCAAAGGGCTTAAGAAGGAACACGGATGGGTTTTAGCCAGTAAGAGTCTGACACGCCCTTCCGCTCCACCCAGAGCGGAAGAAGTCATTTGATGATTTCCCATACTAAAAAAAAGTTATTTAAGATTAAATATCTGATAGAAATCTACCAATTTCCTACAAATAAGAGATAAGCATTATATAATATTGACCACGCCATGTTAGGCGGTGATGTGAACGTGTAAACATTTTAGTAAGCAGCATAATAAAATTATCATCTATCCAACGAGTTTAAAAGTTAACAGAATAGCGACTTATTGTCGTGTTGATGTTGACAAGCCTAGGTAATGAGCAACAATGTCATACAAATTGTGGTCACATAACATATAATTCATCATGTCCTCCATAACCACATTAGCCGGTGATGCGCCGTAAATCGTAATTGAAACGCTCCTAACATTTAATGTGATTGTTTACGTGCCTCGCTACATAATACTGCGTTTTATATGCTAATGCAGGAATAGACTTTTAAAACTCGAACGAGACGAGATCGCGGCTAACACCTGGCTCAGTTTAAAAATATAAGACATCAGGGATCGGTGTGAGGGTTGTGTAGATCATGTTGGTTTATGAATGGAAACCGGTTTTTAAATAATCACTTTCATTTTCAATATAACAGTGTCACAGACCAGACAGTATCAATGACTTGGAGAACAGAGTTCAGGCAGTTCCCACAGACAACATTGGTCATTGGATGACAAAGGAAATGAATGATTTTTATCATGAATTTAACAGCTTGTAGAGTTGCGTTTCCTGAATCTTCTTTAACTGATGTCACTAGCATCTGCAATCTTGGCTTCCTGGGAGGAAAATACAACATCTAACTAAGTTTTATGCAAGTACAGTAAAACGTACTAAGGCTCTGCAGGTAGTATATGGTAGGTTAGAACTTCTGCCCTGAATGCACTTCCTCGTCGCCTCGGCGGCTGCATAAAACAGAAGAGTCAAGGTGTTTTCCTGTTGTTTACTCAAAACTTCTTCCTAGACCTTTTAATAACAATATTTTACTTCCTATACTTTTATAAATGCTGTTTTGTTTTTGTGGTAACATTAACTTTGGGTACAATCATGAAATTAGCCGCACATCTAAACTGCGTACATGAGTTACGCGTTATCATTGTTAGCGAACACAGTTTATTGTATCGCTTACTCGGTTTAGATGGAAGTACTAATAATATTTGTCAAAAAAATTAAATGAGTAATTGTCACATTTTCGCGGCAGGTGTTTTTAAAGCAGTAAATGTATGGAAGAAAATAATAAATTCTCGGATTGCAAAATTGTCACCATCGTCTATCGGATATATTTAATTGTCATTTTTCATTGGTGAAATTCGCACTATGTAGGTACCTAACTATAATAATATTACCAAAATATTACAAAGTTGTTTGTTACATTGGCCCCAAACTAGGCAAGCCCGTATCTTAGGTACCAATTTCGAGAGTTTAACATTCAAAATGTATACTAAAGTAAACATGTTCGGTAAATTAAAATAAAAAAATTAAATTAAATTAAAAGTTAAAAGAAAACTATAAATATAAATGTTTGTACTCATGAACAAAACCCATGACAGAAATCACCTCAGATCAAGTGACTAATACTCACTATAAATACGAAGATGAAGAAAATTCTAAAGAACTATAAAGTCACAAATTAATAATTGACAAGGAGAACAAGTAATGATGTACCTTACCCAGTCACGAAGAATCTCAGCCCGACTCACATTATACATACATTCTGGATCTAAATCTTGCCTTGACTCCTGTCACTTTCAAATAATAAATAATAATAAAATCTTTTGTTTCAGACAGAGTCCATTGATTGATTAGTATACAAAAACTTAGAAACTAGTGTTAGTACTTATAACTACCGGAACAAAATACAATTATAAACTTACACTAAACTCACATGCAGGCTTATTCAATGCCCCAGTATGGGGCTGCTGTCCCATCTGTCCGCAATATCTCCCAGGATGCTGTTGAGGCTGGCACGTAACCGTCGCATGGCGGAGGCGCAACGCTTGCGCATATGGCATAAAACCATGCCATCATGCCATCAGCATGCACTACAGTAGCACGGCAACCCTAAGAACACCCTGAATGCATTATTGTACTGGATGAATTATTTAAAAGATTTATGTATGTTTTTCTGTTATAGATTCCTATTTCATGTAAATATCTACCTGCGTTCTATTTTTTGTCATACATATAAAAAGCAAAGGTGACGCCATTGAAGAATTAGATATTCAATCTCATGGCTTCTGTAGCAATCTGATCGGTTCCGTGTAGTGTTCTATTTAAATATTATATTCATTAATCAGTATCGGAAAAACAACCAGCTATTGTTTGCACACAATCCGTCAACCTGCAGAGCAAGAATGGACATGCGAAATCGAAAATAAGGGCAGTTACAGCAGGCAACATTATCATAAATCATCGGGTAAATTTGATAGCTGTTCTCATCTGGTCACAAGCATCCAGCGATTCCCCGTGACTTCAGAATCTTTTGTCTCCATCGGTCTAGCGAAGCAAGCAATGTACTAGCAGTAGGTCCTATATGTTACGGAATTTGTTCGAAAGAGTCACCGCGGCCCTGGAACGCAAAGGGCTTTAGAAGGAACACGGATGGGTTTTAATCAGTAAGAGTCTGACACGCCCTTCCGCTCCACCCAGAGCGGAGGAAGTCATTTGATGATTTCCCATCCTTAAAAAAAAAAAGGTCCTATATAATTATACCCACTTACACTTATGTTAGATATTTTCTTTCAATATTCACCAATGATGACTGATTTATCTTGGTATGATCATGTGAAGAGGAGGGATGAAATGCACGTTACTAAAAGAGTTATGAATATAAATGTGGATGGATGGACAGGGAGAGGGAGGCCGAAGAAAAGATGGACGTATTGTGTTAGAAGTGATATGAAAGAAAAGGGAGTTAGTGATAGCGTGACGGCTGACAAGACAGAATGGAAGAAAAAAACGTGTTGCGCCGACCCCAAGTAACAAGGGATAAGGGCAGGAAGATGATGATGATGACTGATTTCTGACGATTTCTAATGAGCCAAGAAATCATCATCAAAATTTCTCATTGTTGGATAACTTCCTACTGCTTCATATTGACCATTACCACTAAAATGTTATGTATATCTAATGTAGGTGGCTCTTGCCTATATATGTAATTAGTAGGTACGGAGCATGCGATTATGTGTATTGCATATTGCATAGGTACCTGTTTGCAGCAGATTTCGTCAGTAACTGCAATACATGGTCTCGTTAACAATCGCACATCGCTGACCAATCAATATGCAAGTCTGATGACACTTTATATCATCAATCGCGCTTACTAAGTTAAAAAATAAATCTATAAATCTATCTTGCTCGAAGATGCGCGTAATATAGAGCTTATTAGAACAGAGAATGACAACTAGAGTTTGATTCTTGTAATAATGTTTATGGCATAGAGTAGCACTAGCAGAACAGAGCTCTATGATAAAATATGTCAACTAAAATTTTCATTCTGACACCAGCCGCTTTCTACGATTCGATCCAATTAGTGTTTCGATATACCTACCTAGATAGTTTTTTTTATAAAGTTTGAAGGTAATGACATCAAATCCCATAGTTACTAAAGAATTTGATTTCATAACCTTCAAACTGGATGAACTAGATGTAAGAATAATTGTTCTCATGTTTTAGGATTCCGTTTTGAAACTATTGTCCTTTATGACTGGTAAACTGGAAACTTTGTGATCATCAACCGGAATGCAGGAACCGAGATTATGATTGTACTTTAAACTTAATAAGCAAAGTTAACTTGTTATAAGCCGATGACGACAACAATACATTTATATCGATGATATTATCAGCATCATGCGGATCATACGGATGTGTCATCTTTGTACCTACGACGTATGAAGCTACCTGCAAGAGGGCTATTGAATGGATGGTAACATGAGTTTTTACTTGTATTTATATTTAATTATTTATTAAAACTTTATGCAGTAATAAAAAGTACTTTACAAAGCCGGACTTAATCCCTTAAGCATTTTGACCAGTCGTCCGTAGGGTGGTGCAGAGACAGAAGATGCAACTTAAAGGAACGACAACCAGAAAAGAAAACAATAAATACATACTTGGATACACACACATCAACATACAAAAACAATGTTCTTGTGTAAAATAAAATAATCCAACAAATCAACACTGTGATGATACACTAGTTTTTATAAATTTTATCCTTATGTATTCGAATTGTTCAAAATGGCGAAGTGCAGTAGGTACCTACTGCACTTCGCCTAGGTACGGGCGACGATTAGACAAAAGTATACAATGAACAAGCCTGTACAAAATAATATCGCAAAATTGAATTGAATCTTGACGAGCAAGAGCCTAGGAGCATAGAATAGCATATAACATGGAAAGATAAATATTTGCACTTGTCTTGTGTATTGTAAAACTCGATTTTGTAAGTATCTTCTTTTGCGACTAGGTTTTTTGTTAACTTAGGTCATCAGTAATTAATTATTTGAACCAACACAAAAACACCTGCACCGACCAACGTTTTTGGTGGTTTGCTTAGAATGAAAAACTGGCCAAGCGGAGTAAAATAGTGATGTAAAGCTATATAATTTTATTTTTAATTGTTTTTATTTTTTGTAGAAAATAGCTGTTCTACTTTTTTTCATAAAAACTGCCATTGCTTTTTTTTTAATTGTAGAAACCTTCGAATGAAAACTTGTAGTCCCTAAGAAATTAACTTAATTTAATTCTTTAATCTGTCTTTAGGGCAACGCTTCGCTTGATTGATATATTAGGTTGACAAGGGCAGGCCTCCGTAATCAAACGATAAATAAATCAAGGATCATGCCTCTTGTAATCTATTTCTTTTAATCACAGACTTTCTGTCTCTCGAAAACCTATCGGTAAAAACCTATAACCGTACGTTTCGTTTTTCTATTGAATTATTGAAATCCAGTTTTCTAACATATAACAATACTTACGAACGGATACATAATAACCGGCAGTGGTTGCACAAGTTTGTTTTACGTATCTATCAAGTAACTTCAATGCATTATTAATTTTTCGTAAATAACAACTTGGATGTTCTCGGGCAATTAACTAATAGCTAATGGCTGATATCGCTAGTTCCGCAAATTAAAATACTACAGGAACACAAAGTATATGTTAATAATTATTGATGGTAAAAGGATTGGTGCCTAAGTGGTTGTACTTATAATACATGTTTGGCACGTCGAAACTTGATAAATTAAATATGTAATTATGTAGCCCGTTTTGTCAGTTTCATTGTGCACCTAACTATTATGTACATACCTACATGTAGAATACTGCATTATAAATTATCGGTGTTTATTGTTGTGTCTTGATGATTGTGTTTTGATTTACAATAGGTACAATCTTTAGGGTGGTTTTCCAACCAAAGGTGTGCAAGGTAGCGAGGCGCCAGAGGATGCGTAGAGAAGCTGTGGGTAGATGAGTGGTGCGAGGATGCGTAGTGGACTCTTTTCAGCTGTATGCGCTCGCATACCTCGCTCGCAACCCTCACTCACAACTCTCCCTTCAAAAAAAACCTAGCTTAAAAATATCTAGCTCTGCAAGCTCTTTTCCTTTTCCTAAGCCTGGCTAGAAAATAGAAGTAATACATTCGTACTTTGAAACTTAATCAAAACAACTCTTTGTCTAAAACAAACGAATATAAAGATGCTTTTGAACCACCAAAGATGAGAAAATACCACCAATGAGGTCTTTTTCCTATCGCACCGCCTCGCTACATCGCAAATCTTTGGTGGAAAAGTACCTTATGTTCCTTTGTTTTAGACAAAGAAAATAATACTTTCGTGCTTTGATTAAGTTTAATAAGCTAAGCTGATTCACCGCACACTCTCTGTCATAACTTCCAGAGCTTTGATGTTCCTTAAAATAAATACATGGGTGTTATAAATAGTTTTTCTAATTAACAAACATGCTTAGATTGTAATAAGGCTCAACTTAGCGCCAAACTATCTTTCAGCCAGTACAAGCCTTAACAAACAGAAGCTTTACTGGCGTGCTTTTGACCCATAAATGCTAAAAATTAAGATATTACCCCGCCACAGATAAGACCAACACAATTTGTAACACACTGCGCTAGTCTAAAACAATGGCAAACAAAATTAAATGCACAGCAGTGCCTTCAGATAGGCACACAACTTGAATAAATTACTTAGAACAACCGGTCAAGTGCGAGTCGGACTCTCACACGAAGGGTTCCGTGCCATAAACCAAAAAAAAAACAGGTTTCTTGTATATGAGAGCCCCCTTAAGTTCTTAATTTAATTTTTAGGTATTATTTGTTGTTATAGCGGCAACATAAATACACTCTGTGAAAATTACAACTGTCTACCTATTGCGGTTCTTGAGATACAGCCCGCTGACAGACAGACGGACGGACGAACGGACAGTTGGACGGACGGATAGACGGACGGACGGACTGACGGATAGCGGAGGCTTAATAATAGGGTTCCGTCGGGGACCCTTTGGGTACGGAACCCTAAAAAGGCAGAACGAAACGGATTTAAACAAAGCACGAAATGAATAAAAGTTTTTGAGGGGAAAAAAGAATAGTAGGTCAGAGAGTCTAGTGCAAGTTATTCGATCAAGTCAGTGATACTTACTCGATCGCGGTAGCACAAACCTTTGCGTGTGTCAAATCGTGTGGGAACAATAATGGAAAAAGTATGTTTTCGTGATTGTTACCAGACAGCGCTTAAACAGTTCTAGAATAAACTGACGTTTACGTTAACGAGTACTCAACAAGTACATTTAAAAACGCACTCAGACTACAGTGGAATAAATTACACTTCGGTTATCGGTACATATAAAAGTTTGCATGTTTGGTTGTTAATTAATCAGTCACGCATGAAAGGTTTAACGGGTTTGGATGAAACTTGGCAAACGAGTAAACCATAACCTAAACTTAAAAACAGAATACTTTTTGCCCCGTTATTAAGCTCCCCCAGGGATATTATGGGTACCTTACCTATTGAATTCCCCAGATGAAGATGAATTCAAATTGAGACCTTCGGTGGCACGAAGTAGGTGCGCAGGTATGTAATATGACGTAAAACAGTCTTGGATGTCGGTTCATAATGTATGGAGACTGTTTACGACGTGGCACTTTTGTCTATAAAATACTGTTAGCTGTCAAATGCATAATAAAATATGAGCATTTGTCTCTTCAGCTAGTCAACAAGTGCTTTTTTGGTCAACTTTTTTCAACAGTCTCGGAAAAATATGAATGAGTTGAGGCATCTTCTGTTATATCTTGCAGTAGTTAAATAAAAACACACTTATAAACAGCATTCGTTCCATCCCAAAAAATTCATGTTGTTTTTTGAGGAAAACCGGTTTCGATTGCGTAATACGAAATCAGTCTTGATATTTCATAAATAAAAAGCGAGTGCATCTGTTTCATAATCAATAAGTATTTATTTATTTGTTGTCTGCCATGCAATATTTTCTCTTTCTTTATTTTAAGTAAACAACTATACAAAAGCAAAGTTGTTTACTTAAAATAATATTAGGTACTTGTTTTCGTATCCAATTAGAAAAACTTCAATTGCACTTGAGTTTGCACAACGCGGATTCAATTAGATCCGTCAATCGATAAAAACTGAATAGAGTTTTTGTACTATCGGTAAACAAAACGTTTCCTAAACAAAGAATATCATTCTTTTAAGTTTCTTCCAACTTTTTATTGGGTTTAAACATTGGGTAAAAGAGTTTTTAGATAAGATCGGACATAGGAACATGGACATAATTCATGTTACGTACAGGTCAAACACATAACCCTACTTTCGGGCCAGTAAAAAAGACAATTAAAAATGGTTCGAAAAAATTATTCTGGTCGAAAAATCTGGGTACTAGACTTTAAAACATTCAAGAAGTGTAAGGGTTAGAACAAGATAATTTAATGACTTTAAAAATTAAATACTGGTACTTATAAATCAGAGTAGATAAGGTTAACTATTCGGATGTTACGACTAGAAGTACAGTCAGTTACCACAATTAGCTGACCCACCTTTACATAAACGGTTGAGATTTTTTAGAATACGAATCGATAGAATTTTATCTACTATAAATATAAACTCAAAAGTTTGTAAGTATGGATGGATGGATGGATGTTTGTTACTCTTTCACGCAAAAACTTCTGAATGGATTTTGATGAAATTTGGCACAGTGGTAGATTATAGTCTGGAATAACACATAGGATACTTTTTATCCCGGGAATATGTTCCCTTGGGATCATTTTCGAAAGTCACGCGGGCGGAACCGCGGGCGGCAACTGGTTATCTTATATTTTATTTGCTGAAATGGTAAAAATATAAAAGAATTATAAAATTCTATCGATTAGTATTCTAAAAAATCTGAAAAATTTATGCAAAGGTGGGTCAATTAATTGTAGAAACTGACTGTACCTTCCTATTACCACACTAGTGACGTTACGAAGGTCGTCAATAAATCTCCGGAGGTAAAACGCAAAAGCTAAACTAAAACAAATATCGTTTAATCGGATTTATGTGGCGTGTCAATTAGAAGGCTCTAGCTAAGCGATTGTCCAAGCATTTGATCGCACCATTAGTCAGGTGACGTCCCCTTAAGCGTGAAGGTCGGATAGATTTAAGGCACAGGCTTCACTGTTGCAAGTTAAGATAAACGGTTAAAAATATTGCGTAAGATTTTTTGGTACATCATTATTTAATTATGGTTGACAGCGCTACTGCTTTGCATGATGTCTGAGTCCGCTTCTCGAAAAAAATGTCTTTACTCTTTAGGGTTTTTCCACTTGGAATTTCGAGTAGCGTCGCACAATCTGGATTTGTAGCCGGTTAATGAAAATAGGCTCATCCGCACTTTCATTAAGTTATACACGGCAGATATTCGAAGTTACAGTAATTTATAGACAAATAAAAAGGTACATTTTAGACAAAAATAGATTGCAGTCGTGACCTATACACTTGTCCAAAGGTTGTTTGGATCGTTCTTAGATGTGATTGCCCATTGCTGCGTCATAGCTAGGTAATACGTTCCGTATTATTTTATCTACGGCACTATTCAAAGCCGTCAATTTCGTTTACAAGGTTCGACTGAATAATGCAAAACCTAAAAATAATTCCCTGTAATCATTATGAACAACTTTAACTATAAAGTTACGAAAAATCCAAACATTTTATCCTTATTTTTTTATCGAAATCATCAATGCCGTGTTTCAACTTCATTGTACCAAGCATTAAGATTCTCCCCAGTTCGCTCAAACCGCAACATTTTTCTTACTTAGAGCATATTATAACCGTCGTAAATTTTGAACGAAAAGTTTTGAATAATTTATAGATAGTGTAATTTACATGTACATAATCAATCTTAATTATTAAACCATTTAAAAGGATAAGGATTCATATCATGATACCAAAATCAACCCTTTTCCATTCCACTCGTGTTTTGATTAAATAATTTGAACAAAAAGCGGTCATTGTGACTTAACCATAATAGTTAGGCATATACCCTTACGGACTTTTTAATAGGTAAGTACTTTAATCGTGTAGTACATTATTTTTATGTATCAACAGTTTTCTCAGCGCACGCCAAATAATGAATTTATTAGGTAACATTTTGATACTTTGGGTTACATTATTGCAATTTTAGAAGGGATCTCTATTTTTATCGAAAATAAATTATAGCCTATGTTTTAAGTTAATAATGTGGCTTAATAATGGCAAAAGATTTTTTTAAATGGGGCCAGTAGTTTTTGAGCCAAATCGTAAGAAACAAACAAACACAAATAAATAAAACTATCATTTTTATATTATTAATTTAAGATAGTTTAGATGAAAGGTGTTTAAAATGTCGCTTCACGCAGCAGAGGTCGCCGAGGCATCTCCTTGCTTTGTTTATACCTACATTAAAAACAAGTTTTGCTACTACGCTGCATTTTTTGCATAAAATAAACGCACTATTCGAACCGGTACAACTCATGAATATTTCAGCCTTAATATAAATTTTTGAGTCTAGTCCCTGATGACGATTTCCATTTGTTTTGCTAATAAAATCAATGAGCCAACCAACGAGCTCATGAATTATGTAGCCGACAGTTTCCTTGAACATGAACGCGCTATAACATTGTTTAATGTTTACTAATAATGAACTGGAACTGTTATTAAAGTTTTATAGTAAACCGATATATACCCTGAATGGCGTTTTTGTGGCTGGTATTTGAATAGTTTTGGCTACTTACAGAAATTGTTTTGGGTTTTGCCATATTTTATTGTTTCACAATAAAATATGAGATCTAGAAAAAATATTGACCTTAGTGTGTAGGTAGGTATATGTTCTGACGTATAATCGACTTTTTTTACTCAGAGGTGAGTGCATTACGCCAGCGTGTGTGTATGTCCTAATGTACCTATTGTATGAACGTTAACGAAAAAAACAGGATCGTTGCAGGTGGCTTTCTGTAGTATCTGCCTAAGCCCATGGGAATAGGCGTGAGTTTATCTGTACATTGACCTCCAAAATTAAACATACACACGTTTCTTCTTGCATCTTAAGTAGGTAGTTGAATCTTTGTTATGGCAGCACGTATGAAAAATTACTACAGAAAATTTTCACGTAAGAAAGGGGTTTCATATACAGAATGAATTTTTCAAAAGTGCGTGTATGGCCAAATCCAAAGCTATGAGAAATAGTGAAAAAGACTTAAAGGAGTCTGAAGCCCGATTCTGATGAATACTACCGGCTCGATTCCTGGCTTGGAAACCCGATTTTTGGAAAAATAAAAAAGAGATTTCAAAAAAATAGATCCTTGTTATATGTTATATACTACAAGTTGTGTTTTCTTTTCAGAACCGGTTCAATTCCTGGTTTCCTAACCAGGAACTTGATTGGATTTTTGAAAAATCAGTATTCCTATACTGATTTTTCAAAAATCCAATGATACTTCTTTTGGTGTTTTTCGTTATCGCTATTCCTCATAGTTTCGGATTTGACCATCCACGGACACTTGAAAAAATCACTTAAAATAAACGTATAATGAATTTAGAAAATGCAATATTGATAACATAACTTGTTATCAACAGATACCTATTGTTTTAATTATCTTTTATAGTTATACCATAGAACTTCTTCATTGAATGGTATAACTCTATCACGGTTTATTTTTACTAACGCAGAAAAGTTCAAAGACCCCAGCTACTTAAATTTATTGTATGTAATAGGCTAATTCCGATCAACGTCTGTAATAAAATTGATTAATACGACGTGATAGACGTTAATTAACACTGATCCGACATTATGTCAATCCATTATGATTTATGAGATTAGACAGTCACTCTCAGTTTTTATTCGTTCTTTAACGAGATAACAAGTTCTAAGATTAGTCTCATGTTCGCACGATGTCACGGAGCCACAGGATATGACTGTTTTTTTTTGTTTTTTCTCAAATTATGAAAAGCTCAAAAAATTTGTTAAAAAAATGTTTAAAAGTATGTTTTAAAAGTTTATAAGTATGTGACAAGAATAGAAGAACAAACTGAACAGCTTATTTTTCATTCATATAGAATTTTGATAGCAGTCAAATAGTCTATTGTTTTTTTTTTAGTTCAGTCATTGAAATTAATTAGTTGTCATAACGACAAGGTCACTTGGATGGACAGTGTAAACAATGGTTTACAATTAATTTGTCTTTACCTTCCACTCGGGATGCAATAAGTCACCGCTGTTAATCGTAAGTAGGTATATAAATGATGATTGAAAAGGGAAAAATGATTGAAAAAAAAATACAACCGAGTTCCAAATAAAAAACACTACAAAGTACAAAATAACTTTAATTTCGGAAGTCGGTGTTTTTGCTTGTATTTTCGTTTTTTTTTTGTACCGGATTAATCTAATAAATATACTTTGCAATCCGAAAGATTGACAAAAACCTGAAAATTTGTCACTACTAGATTTTATTGATTTGAAGTTAAAGAGGTCACTGGTTTATCTTTGAAGTTCAATGACCAATGCAAATGTAATATAGCTATAGCTAAACCCAACGCAAAATACTCATCAAGATCGGTTTATACACAATAAAGCTATGCCCGAATTGATAACCCCAAAAACATGGAAAATCAGGTTGATTTGTATGCATCTGCTTACCCCTTCACAGGTTATGTTATGAACTGGTGTTAACAATAAATAGACATACGATTTCAGCAGTCCCGGAAGATATGCTATCATTTGTTGAAGAGTTCCGTTGCCTTCCTCTGAAGTTCTTCATCAGATCTTCAACAAATGGAAATGGGACCAGTCCGGGAAAATACTCTTCCAAACAAAAACAGAATTATTCAATTCGGTTGACAACTGGCGAAAATATCCGATTTGAAAAAATATTTTAATATGTGAAAGGATATTATTTATAGTTATATTCTGATTGGTCCCATAGAAATTTCACCAAAATCGATTCAGTAGTTTGGTTTTTAATCAAAATAGCTGGAAAAAAATACGTCATCCAAGTAAACGAAATTGCGCATTTTGCTTTCCTGTGACTTTCCAGTGGTGTTGTCAGGTGTGGAGTACTTACCACTAAAAAGTTTTTCTGTTACACGTTGTATACGTCGCAGCCAAATCATCAGCCGTTTAATTGGCTATCGTTTGATGACTTGTCCAAAAGCCCATGTTACTTTATTATGACAAATACGCAACTAGCTAGCCAGCGGTTTCTCCCGCGTCAACCTAGGTACTCCAGGGATAAGCAGTCTTAAATCCTAGATCCGTCTCCTAGATCCAATCTGCATATCTAAACTAGATCAAAATTAGAAATTGGCTCAGCGGTTTTAGGCGTGAAACCTTCACAAACAGACAGAAAGAAGAGTAACTTTCACATTTATAATACACTTTGTTTTGCCCGCGACTTCATACGCGCATATCCCATTTTCCCTGTTCCCGTAGGAATTTTTGGACGAATTATACACCTAAACCTCCCTCATGAATCCATTGGAGAAAACCGCATGAAAATTCGTTCAGTAGTTTTGGAGTTTATCGCAAACAGACAGACAGACAGACAGACGCGGCGGAGGACTTTGTTTTATAATATGTAGTGATAGTGATCTTAGTATGGATAAGTAAGGAGTATAGGTACGTCTTTTTTACTTTTGGTACCTGTACGAGTATATTGGTGATGCCTTCTAGAAAATAATGTTTAGGATCAATTGCTTTTATAATGCCCCTTAATTGCCTCATTTTGTTAAAAAACAAAACACGCGACAAAAAGATAGAGAAATCTCTAGAAGAAATCGATTTTCTGCGCAGACACCTATGTTTATCTCAAAATTTATGTAAAACCTAAAGGATAAATAAGCATTATAATCGTTAAATGTATAAGTACAAGATGACCAGCACTTGTACTACATACAGACTATACATACATACCTAAATATTGTAAGTAGTTACAAATATCTGTATATGTAATACTGTAGCGGCTACGGTGTAGCGGCTAAAGTAATGGGTAACACGTTTTAATACATAAACATGCACTTTGCAGTACAGGGAAAAAAAAATTATTTCCATGGAATTTCCTTTGTCTTGCAAATCATTTTACAAGTAAATTAATAGCTATTTAACGGCTTAGGCTTGGGTCCAGTTTCTCGAAAGAAAATTTTCTCAAAATTTATTGTAACACATCGCAAACGTGCGTTAGTTAGCAGTGATTGGTTAAATGAGTTTACAACATGCAATCGCATATTTTGAGTTGAGTTAAAATATGTAGTTACGAGTCGATATTTTTTTCCAGAATACGAGGATTACATTTTTCTTCAAAATTAGACATGGTAACAGAAAATATAATACAACAGTGAAAATCACAAACATATAAGTGATTACAGATTATTTGTGTATTCTTTCCGAAACAAAATTCTATTTTAAATTTTATTTGTTGTGAACCAACCACAGTGTAGTCTTATTAACCCAAAGGTTGACTGGTAGAGAATTGCATTGATGCATTAAGTCCGCCCATGTACCACTATTGTACATTAAATTTAAATAAATAAGTGAAAATAAACAAAAAAGTCCGATTTGATATCCTAAAGCATCCAAAATTGCAATACTTATCCCTGATTTATTGACTATCAAAATTCCAGCTTCCACTGGAAAAAATTCAAACCCTATTCTAGAACTCGAAAAATACAAATTCAGTATGATCACATTATTACAGAAATCTATTTACGACTGCCAGAAAAGGTCATACTCACCTACATGAGCGAAATGACGTAGCCACGTCTCAAATACTTCAACAATTAGAGCATTCCTCATTTATTTTATTTTATCTCTTATGTTTACAGTACCTAGCTGTAAAGATCTCGCGGCATTGTATTGACGCTGATCTAAGCATTGTTTGTCATATAAACAATAGCGACTCATTTTAATTTCATTGTTCTGTTTAGAGAAGAGTCATGCCGTGTGTATTGAGGGATTATCTATTGTGAATATCATTCTTCAGTTGTTAGTGTGGGCTGACTGTGTCTGAACTTCTGAAGAGGCTTGAAAACTTGGATT
Source organism: Mamestra configurata (assembly GCA_002192655.3). Taxonomy (NCBI): domain Eukaryota; kingdom Metazoa; phylum Arthropoda; class Insecta; order Lepidoptera; family Noctuidae; genus Mamestra; species Mamestra configurata. The sequence goes on from NDFZ01005182.1 coordinate 34,378, forward strand.
TTTATCATTGCTATTTGATCAAGAAAGTCTACATTTTGACATAGAATTAATGAATTAATCTTACTGTCCATGAGAGGTTTAAACACGGTAGATGATTGTATGGGAATTCATCAAATGACTTCTTGCGGCGTGTCAGACTCTTACTGACTAAAACCCCTCCGTGTTTCTTCTAAAGCCCTTTGCGTTCCGGAGCCGCGGTGACTCTTTCGAACCAATTCCGCAACTAAGCAACGCGAGGTTGTTCAGTGGCCGAGTGTCCTTCCATTACATAACGGAACTGTACCGTGCCTCGGAAGGTATGAAAAACTGTTGGTGGTGGATCTTTCGTCGGATTAGTCAATCACAAAATCCAATCTTATCAAGGAGTTCCGTGTTACTGGGTTGTGCAGATCAAACATATTGTATTTAGTTGCATCTGATTACACTGGTAGCTAACCCCAGCAGACATCGGAAGAGGCTGTGCAGATTGATTGAACTTGTTCACTGTTACAGATTCTGCAGCACTGTCAGCCCGAGTCTATTCAGACCGAACTGACGAAACGGAAAGGTTGTATTTAAACAACAAGATGTTTCTAATTTGGTTGAAGCAAACCAGTTGACTGAAGTACCAGCTTCAGTCAACTGGTTAGATGAAGAAACTTTCCACTTTTAAGGAAAGCATTTTCCTCTCATTATTGACAGAGATGCTTTTAAAGTTTTTGTTACCTACTGAGTACATAACATTTAATTTGCTGTTTCCTCTTCAATGCCGGATGTCACACAATGATAATTGTCATGTAGTTGTACCCGTAAAATTGGTTATCTCCGACTTGATGAGTCAGAAGTCCTTAGGTAACTAATTGTCTTTAATTTCTTTTTTTGTGCGAACATTTCGTCTCGGCTAAGGGGGTCATTGTTTATCTAAGAGCCTTCATCCGCCATTACTCATCAGTCCAAATTGAGTTTATTGTAAGAAAACAACTTGTTATTGTAATTAATGAACCATTAGGTAGTAAAGATTCGCTAAACATAGTAAGTATAGAATGTAGCTAACAAATATGGGCACAATGTGGTTAGGGATTTATTTTAAGTAGATGACTTCAATGATTCACCACATAACCAACATAAAGTTAATTGTACTTAGGTACCTAATATTTGTTATGTTCTAATGTATTGTCCGTGGTAAAAGCGAATAAAGTACATTATCGTTTTATTTTGTGTAATAAATTTTTGACCTATTACGGAACATGACCTAAATGAACTACCTACAGTTGTACGTAAGTAGTCAGGTACTTTTAAGGTAAAGTCGGTCTAAATACGAAGTAATATATGGCTTTGTCAACTTTTATAGGTTATTTTACTGAAAAAAATCTATTTAGTCCGTCAGATAGATTACCAAAAAATATAATATAGACACATATTCTTTCTTTTTTCACGTAAACAAAAAAATTAAGACGATACAGTGTGTTAAAAACACGCATGACGTCACGTCGCTGGTAAAACTGCTAGTAAAATGTACTACCATCGTCGTGACGTCACGCGTGTATTCAACGCACTGTATCATCTTATTTATGTATTTGTTAATAGTGGAATAGCACATAAGCTTTTATCCCGGGAATATGTTCCCTTGGGATAATTTCCAACATTTTCGCTGGTGAAGCTGCTGGCAGAAGATAGTTGAAAAATAAAATGAATTAGTATTGTGATAATACCTAATTACCTACCCAACAGGTGGGCCATATTGCATTGTTTGTTCCACATCATGCGATCTTCATTACCTTGATGCGACGCCATGATATTAATTTGTATAAAAACCGGTTTGAGCCGATACCATTGTTATTTCAATGTCATATAATTGTTATACTTTTTATACATAGTGTTAAATATAATTATTGCCCATGCCTTCTGTCTAGCAACCTCGATTTTATTTCTATGGACATAATTACACGCTTCAAAGGTTTCTTGATACATTTATTAAATTTGTAAGTAGAATAAGAACTCCTAAATAATCTTGTTCTTCCATTCAGCAAAATTAGCATCCATCGTCATTGCATTTATGAAAACACTAGCTACCGCCCGCGGGACCACCCGCGTTAATGTCGAATATTATCCCAAGGGAACATACTCCCGGGATAAAAAAGTATCCTATGTGTTATACCAGACTATAATCTACCTCTCTGCCAAATTTCCTCAAGATCGGTTTCGTATCTTTTGCGTGAAAGAGTAACAAACATACATCCATACTCACAAACTTTCACATTTATAATATTAGTAGAAGTAGAAAATAGTAGATTAGTAGGAAGTGGGATAGGACTAAGGCCCAGTTTCTCGAACAAAGATTATCACAAAACTATTGTGACAAATAATGTCAAACGCGTGTTGTAAGTATATGTATTTCATTTGTGACGTCTCGATTTTTTTTCAAAAACCAGAGGCAAGCCTTTTCCATTTACCCAGCCTACTGGAACCGCGCATTTTGCCTGATGAAAAGCTAGCCTTTGGTGCTAATTGATAATGTTGCTCAGTGAAAAAATATTCATAGTTAGTACACAAAAAAATACTTTTCAGATATAAGTTTACACACACCAAACAGGTCACGATAAAAGGGAAGGAAATAAACAAAAAGAAAACAATTTAAATACTATCTTATAATAACAGTTATTAACAATACAATCATATATTTAACATAAAATAAACATTAAATAAGATTGCTGAATCGTTCCATAAAACTACAAACAATAGCTTAGAAAAGATTTTTTATTTTGTTTATTATCTTAACTCTATTATAGTGTTATTGCATCTGCTATTAAGTGAAAACAAACTTTAGTGGTTTCGTTTAAGCATTGCAATAGCGGCCAATGACACACCTACTGTTATTGGCATTTTTAATGTCAAAAAACGGCAAAATGCTCTCTGAATCGAAATCAATCGTGAGCCTCAACATTTTTAGTTATTAAAACGATACAAAGTTTATTATTCGGATGTGTACGGGGCACGTCAGAGAAAGGGCCGCTACTGCCATTCAAAAACGTAACAACTTTACTAAAGTGTTTGTAATGGTTGAGTTATCAGTGACGTCACAAACATGGCGTCTTTCTCATGTAAAGCAATACGAAAGTGAAACGTTGATATGTAACGCCGATCAAGTCACACTTCACTTACGATTGGTGGAATCTTCGAACGAGTGAAAATGTTAACTGTGGTCGAGAAAAAACTGACAGTGATGGATCAGATGACGAATAGAAAGACAACCATTGGCACTTCATGCTATCGAACTCGTTTCTTGTCAACTGAGTTCGATGTCGCGGTAATCAACGTGAAGACATTCTGTAATGTTTTGATTTTTCAATTGAAGATTATATTGCTTATGTAATTGATTTTCCTAGGTAATACTGGTTCACATGGCAAGCAAAGCCGTCCAACCCAATAACCCATACCAAATATGTGTTATGAAAATGGTATATATGCAATCTGAATGGCAAAAGTATACGCATGAATGGGTAAGTAATAGATGATATAACAATAAAATCTCTAATATTTACAACATATAACAACGGAAGCTATATTTTTATTTAATATAACGATTAGTTAATTTAATAAACCATTGATATAATTTTATAATAACTATTTTTATAAGCATAACATACATTAATTATAAAATCGTTTGACATAACATATGTACATTAAATACAAAATCGTTTGACATACCACTCAAAAGATATAAAAACATAACTAGTAACTGATTACCACCTTTTTTTTTTTTGATGTCAGGCGGAAATATTCATGGAAAACCTCCACCCTGGGGCGGGGAGGGGTCTGTCAGACACTTACTGACTAAAACCACCCCGGTGTTCCATCTCCCACCTACGCCGGGGATCGCGGGAACGTATGCGACTTCCGCAATCCCCGGGGGAGTGAGGTGTTTGACTCCCCCCGCTACGTCAAAGAGGGGCGCACGGGAACACCACGCGCCGCCACCTCGGGTCCTGATGGATGGGGGGCGACGGACATCCCCAAGTCCGCCGCCCCTGGACCCAGTTAGGGGGGCCGGAAGAGGGCAGCGTATGCCCTCCTCTGACGCCCGATGCGCCTGCTGCGGGCTGGGAGAGCGGTTGTGATTTCCCTCTCCCTTTCCGCAGCCTCTTTCTGCGCGATAACTGTCTCGCAGAAGGAGACCACCGCGTCCCAGGACGCCTCACCGCCGGCCATAGCATGAACTACGGCCGGCAGCGAGAGGTCACCGCCTACCACTGAGACGAGGCACGGCGCGGCTCCTCCCAAGCGGCACACTCTGCCAGCGTATGCCGCGCCGTGTCCGACTGATTACCACCTGCGCTAAGATAGTTCGACCAATTTCTCGGTGGTTTTAAAAATATTATATGTACGTTATGAAACGCACCCCACATGAATGCTCTAACAAACTTTCCAAGAATGTATCTACAGTTGACCTCTCATTCTGTTCTCAAAAATAAAACCAGTCAGTTCTTGAAATGTACTATTCAATATTTAAATGATTAAATCAAATACTTTCGATCTCCATAAGAAGTCCAATACAAAATATTCTGAATATCTAGCATGTTGCTAAATGTGCGGCCATTGAACCATAGGTAAATACTTGGAAACTGTTATTGTTACCAAACTCAATATCGGTACCTAGTAATGTGGTCAGTTTTATGTAACTTTCTCATGATTATTTTTTGAACCTTTTATCAATTTAATAGTGTCTGCACAATGGCCAGTGTTGGCCATTGTTTCGATGTGGTTTCAACTTTATTTTTATTTTTAAGAAATTTTAATTAACTCCTATGCAAGCCGTTTTTAAATTAAATACTATTTAATTCTATTTGAAAAAAAAAACAGTTATTTGGCTAAAATAATCCGACTATTCCGACGTAAAATGGAAAAGGTTATCCTGTTGTAGCAGTTCGTAGCACGCTTGCTACGTACAGGCATTTCGTAGCTCGTAGCAAGCGTGCTATATTCGTAGATCGATACCGTATCTTCTGCAATATGTTCCGGAACATCCTTCATTGATAAATTACATTCTCATACTGTTGTATTTAAAAATATGTTCGAAAACAAACTACAACTTACTGGCCGTAATAGAACTGTCATGAAATACAATAAAGTTATTATATTTCATATCATGACATTAGTACAAACAGACCGAACCCTCAATAACTAACAAACAAAGGCATGAAAACTGGAAATATTTTCCGTAATCTTTCCACCATTTCAACATTACAGCCCATTGACTCTAAATTCTGTTAATATTTAATAAGACAGAGTACGTAAGTCTAAGTAACGTTGGTGACAGAAGCCACGTGTACCTAAACACGCTAAATAAACCATTAAACGTATTAAAGTGTCCAATTTGAAGCGAGTGTCCTTAAGTAAACCGAGTCAAGTAATAAAGAAGGAACTCGCTAAGTTAATGACATACACGATGGCATTTGGAATGTGTGGGATTAGTAGGTACTACATATTATTACCTACTGTTTATTTTCGCTGTTTGGTAAATGTGGTATGACATTAAAGATGTATTATTTTGTTATACTTGGTACAATTTGATTTCTGCTGATTGGTATTAGATATGCATAGTTTATCTACTTATTGTTCTATCAGCTCACAGATACGTGGAGCCTTTGGAATGACAATGCTGCTAAGCTGTCTAATTTTTTCAAGCATTCCTTTTTCTTCGCCCTCGTGTTCATGCCTATTTAATTTTTAGTGTAGAATTATCTTTTTGAAATTCTTATGCTCTACAAATATAAGGTACACCGTTCTATCAGCAACATTTCAATAAGTCTCAAATGAAATAAAGAAGGGATTTAAGTCCCAAAATACCTGTCTTGCTGCTTTTTCTTTTTTTCTTTAATTTTAAATACATTAGATATAATTAAATAGATCATACATTTGGTACCTAAGGTTAGCTTATTTAGGGACGCTAGCTTATTTAGGCACGCTAGCTTATTTGCGAGTAGGCGATTTCCATCTACCTGCGTAGGTAATCACCAAATTTCCTCGTGGTATCACGAAACCCATCTCACGAATACCACATGTACAAAAGAAAGTCAAAGTCAATTCATTTATTTCAACTAGACCATTGAAAGAAAAACAGTTTAAAATTAAAATATAAGTGACTCTAGTTGTCCATTCGCAAAAAGTAGATTCTTATGGAGAAGAACGAATCAATGAAGACAGTATGGAACCAGTTTCATAGTAAGTCCAATAACGTTGCATAAAAAGAACACAGCCCAGTCATTCCGTCAGTACCATTTCACGGTTTCGCAGCGAGCACTATAATAACACACATTATATCATAGGTGGGTAAAAATAAAGTGTTTTCTTGGTAAACGCTGTGGTATTGCGTGACCGTCTTCGCCGCGATATACGAGTAAACGCGCCATAATTCACTCGCTGCGGCTCTGCTGGTACCTGCCTTGTATGGTCAGCAACTATATTAGCAGTACTGGAATATTTCGAAGGAGTTTTCGTTTATTTACGGCGTCTGTTATTCCGAGTAACAAACATGAGTTACTTCACTGGTTAAGACAAATATTGATTGTCTCTTATCATGTGTAAGTATTATAAATGGATTAATCGTATTATGTTGATTATTTGTAATATTCAAGATTTAATAATAGATTCAGTGAACGCCATCATTTATTTTCTTTCCTGTTTGAAATAATCGCGTGCAGTTCATGCTATTGGACAAAAAACTATGATCTGCTAAGGCAATCCGTGTAAAAAGTAATTAGTCGATCATTTTACAGAAGAGATTGTTCAAATGTGAATTTCCCAGGTATTTTTAAACAAATACACTGTTTTTGCAGACCGTATAAACAGTGACTTCGCTTTAACTTTACTTTTATGGCGCATGACAAATAAAGATCTTTATATTAAAACAAGCAGGTAGGTAGGTATATGACCCTGTAGGTATTCCACCACATAATCCATAGATACTAATATTATAAACGTAAAAAACAGTTTGTCTGTTTGTTTGTTACGTTCTCACGACGAAGCCAATCTTAATAAAAGACATAAGAAAAGCCTAGGACACAGAATATCTACTTTTTATCAACATATCACGTAGGCGAAGCCGCAGGCTGAAGCTAATACTAGCTTGTTCCATACAAAACCGTCTGTGTATGGAAATATCAAGGTGAAGCAATAAATAATTTGTTTTTATTATTGTAGCTAATTAAATCTGCCGCAATGTCACATTGCTATGCCTACATATGTTTGTATTACTTTCTGTTGACACCGTTTTTCAGTTGTATATAGGAGCATAATAAACTGAGAGCTCGTAGCTATATTATAATAGTCGCACGTTTCAATCTTCGAGGTTAAGCAGCGTTTGCCTAGGTCGGTCCGTGGATGGGTGACCATTCATTACATGCCGAGACTCCTCCGTGCCTCGGAAAGCACGTTGAGCCGTTGGTCCCGGCTGGTATTTGTAGATCATTGACCTCTTTGACCATCGTAACAAATAGTCAGAAGTCAGAAAATCTGCCACAAGTCTTGCCAAGCTACCACCACCAAGTTACAGTATTTCGCATTTACTGGGTTGTGGTGTTCAGATGGTCAGTCGCTCCAGTAAAATACTAATACTCAGCTATTCGTTTATACTGAAAGCCGACCCAATCGTAGTTGAAAAAAGGCAGATTATTTATTTATTTTTATCCTATTCTGTCCCACTGCAGGGCAAAGGCCTCTTTTTTTACATCCATTTATGAACAATCCTGTCGATAGACAACAAGCTCGTCTCGCCATCTTCGCTTGGGTCTGCTGCGATATCGTCAGACATTTTCTAGGACCCACATTGTATTTGATACAGCCTATGAACCGTTCGACATGCGGCAGAAGTGTCCTGATTACTGAACCAACATACCTTTTCATGTATTCTCAAGGCAATAATCATGGTGCGCATTGACTGCACGTACCAATATTTTGTAACCGCAACAAGACTCAGTGTAAATGCATACTCTTTCCTAAGATACAGACAGGCCTCCTTCCTGCCTAGTTTAGGAAAGGGAGTCCTATGACCCATTTTATAATTTTTGCACTGGTTTTTCTTTATAGCATTTAAGTAGATAAGACAACTTTGTATACCATGTACAAACTACTTATTGTACATGGTAAACTATTATTATGACTGGCCTGTTGGTCGAGTGGTTAGTGACCCTGACTGCTTAACCGGAGGTCGTGGGTTCGATTCCCACCCAGGACAAATCTTTGTGTGATGAGCATGATCATTTGTTCTGTGTCTGGGTGTAATTTGTGTATAACATGTATGTATTTAGAAATATATAAGTATGTTTATCAGTTGTCTGGTTGCCATAGTACAGGCTTTGCCTAGTTTGGGATCGGATGACCGTGTGTGAGTTGTCCCAGGATATATAACTGTCTGATGGATGACAGAAAATAGTCTTATGAGACCTAACTTACTCTCAATCTTGATAAAGATCAATGAACCCTACTTTTTGAAGCAGGTGCTGAATCAAAGGTTCTTCTAGAAACATTTCTGACTCATACAAACAAATTACTTAGCAATTCCAAGGAAAAGCAATAGAGGGTTTGCTTCAGGAATATTCTTTTACTATTACACCCAACTTGACTGTTAAGTGGTCACTAAATTGTATAGTAGCATGCTTGGTCACCGCACGCCATAATATCGCCATAATATGAGGGGAAAATCAATATGTGTTCTTGAAAACATTCTTGTTACACAAATAGTACTGTGTACGTGCTGGACATGTTTGCTCTACATAAATATGTCGCGAAGTCGGTAAAAACAACTTTGCTTCTACAAAACACATTTGTGACATATTTTCTATTCATAAAAGTAAATGTGTTTCGTTTTCTACCTTTTTGTATTCCAGAACATATTAGGTATGTAGATAATGTTGGGTGGACGATATCCTCAAAGTCTGGGCAAACACCTGGACGAGGGATGCACATAACCAGGACGTATACTATGTATCTACCTACCGCATGGAAGGTGAGGCCCTTCAGTGAAACAGAAATGACGATGATATATATGTCACCGGAAAATTGCAAACTCTGAAAGATTGTAAAATATCGCGGGAAATTGTGAACTATTTTTTCTTAATAAGACGAAATATATAAGAAGACGAATAGGTATATTGAAAACTATTGAATTTGGGTGGAAAACATTTTTTTCATGACATATCGAGAAATTATAATCTAAACAAGATGTATTAAGTACAATCTTACGGAATCTGCAATTTTCCGGTGACATATATAACACGATTTTTTTCATATCATATCGAGTAATTATAATCTAATATAGATTTATTACAATCTTACGGAATCTGCAATTTTCCGGTGACATACATATGTCATATTATAAAACAATATGACCCTGTCGTTACTGTCTTATTTTCTGATCGGAGTGATTCAGTGATTGTATAATTAATTATTTGTAAATTGGCTGAAATATGACGATGATTATTGAAGATGTCGGATGAAACCATGCCGACTGGGAGCTTACACAATGCTCTGCTACCTGTTTGAAGCAGGAGCCGCTTGCTAGTTGCATTTAATATTAAGTTAAGTACTTCTGAGGTGACTTGGTAAATACGGGAAAGCATTCTTACCTACAGTTTATTGGTCTGTGTAATTAAAGGGCTGATACACGTATTATTATTTGACTGAGGTGCTTTACTTTTGTGACTCACTGTAGATTGTGATACAAAAGATTTACAATGTGAAATGTCTCTACCATGATTCATCGTCAACGTATGTAGCTCTTCCCAAGTAAGGATGGATTCTAGTATATCTACACAAATTCTCCTATCAGAGGGCCTAACAAGAATGTTTTGACGTATAGTAAAGATAGCGTATCGTTAACGTAAGTGAATTTGTTTATATTTGTAAAAACTATAACCCCATAGTATTTTAGTTTAATTTTATGCGACGTACACAATGTGTATATCATACAAAAATTTGAATATACTATCCAATTAAAATGTGCGAAACTAGTATTACAAATTTTTACGTGACGTTACCATACGTCAAAAACATTCGTGCTAGACCCTCAGTTTGGCTTACACTTTTCTTTCTTATACACTGATATATCTATACTTAATATTATAAAGCTGAAGAGTTTGTTTGTTTGTTTGTTTGAACGCGCTAATCTCTGGAATTACTGGTCCGATTTGAATGATTCTTTCAGTGTTGGGTAGTACATTTATCGAGGAAGGCTATAGGCTATATTTCTTTTTTTCAAAATTAGGGATCCGTAATAAAATTGCTATTTCGTAACACAAGGTGTAAAATCAAAAACCTTTTTTTGCGTGCGCTGCAAAAACTATTGACAAAAGAACAAAATGATGTACTACGGGTTAGAAGATCCCATTAAGACCTACAAAAAAGTCCGCGAGAACATATATCTAGCTATCATGGTTTAATCACAATAACCCATTTTGTGTTCAAAATAATTATTAAATCGTCTAAAGAAAAAAAACTACGTTAAATACGTATCGTAATATTAATCTTTATCGAAATTAAGCATTATGTTATCAAGAGTATTTATGTAGAAGTAAAATACTTTTTGTTTCATCTCAATCGGATATTTCGTTTAAAAGTTATCACGTGTGTAAGATGTTAAGAGTTGGTACCTATTAATGAGTTATGGGCCATAGAGTTTTTTATCAACATAAAATCCTGTAATAATCTTTTTCGAAATATATTTGTTGATGATTGTAAGTATAAGATCTTTGAAGAGTATAATAAATACATTTCTAAAATAACTCTGCTAAGGAAATCCACGCGCGCATAATGTTTTGAACAGTTCTGAAGACATTGATAATTGCATTAACTTCGGTAATGGTAGTTGAAACTTCTAATACAATTAAAGGAGTTTTAATCTAATAGAATTGAAAAACGCCCCAATTTTTTGGGTAACGTAATTCCTCCAAACTCACGAGATTCAACGAATCCTAAATTTTGATTCTAATCTTGAAAATTAAAAGCAGAATATTTTTAGTATTTATTTCCTTTGGGCCAAGTTCTTTTGCAATTGTATTGAGTGCTTTTATCATTTGTATGCTCAGTATTCCACAATCACCAGTAAATTCTATAAAGTTCAATGAACTTATTTGATCTTTATTATGAACTTTATTATAGCAATACAGAATAAAGCGAAATAGTGATACAAAAGCGGCTTTCAAATAATTCTCAAAGAGATATTAAAAAGTGATCAAATTAACACAAAGGGCTCAAAACAGCTATTTTATAGGAACTAGCACTAACAAGTCTAAAGCAACTTGGGAGGTAACCAATTCTATGAAATTTAATATTCCTAAAATGATAGCAAGACATTTTAATGATTATTTTATAGACTCAGTTCAATCGAATGCCGATAATTTGCGAATAATACTCAAACAGACACATCATCAGGATTATATATCTAATCTATCTAAACTAATATTATAAAGAGTAAAGATTAGTTAGTTTGTTTGTTTAGAATTAAGGTTGATAATGTACATGTAAACTACACTTCAAATTACTCAAATCGGACCTTTCGTTTTAAAGTTACGACGGGCATAAAAATGGTCTAAGTAAGAAAAATGTTACGGTTTGAGCGAACTGGGGAGAATCTTAACGCTTAGTCCGATGAAGCTGAAACACGGCATTAATGTTTTGGATAAAAAAAGAAAAATAACAAATATTTGGATTTTTCGATGCTCTAAGTAAGAAAAATGTTGCGGTTTGAGCTAACTGGGGAGAAACTTAATGCACGGCATTAATGTTTTGGATAAAAAATTAAGAATAACAAATATAAGGGGCGAAAAGGGTTGATGAATTTTTCAGGGGAGGACATTATTGCTTACTTCAATTTACGTGGAAATTGGAATGAACAAGCTAAAAGTGGGAAATTTGAAACAGATCTAACAATGTTTACATAGTCAACCTCTGGCGGGGTGAACGGGGTGAACTGGGTGGATAGTAGGCTGATCCTGAGACCGTTGAATGGATATCGTAGTGCTTAATTTTCCAAAACTTACCTTTAAAAAGGGTTTGAGGGGGCGTTGATGTTTGTGGAGTACCTACTAAATCCGCGCGGACGAAGTCGCGGGCGAAGTGCTAGTATTTTGATAAAAACTTTCACTTTGCAACATTACAAGACTAAAAATAAAAAGAAAGCTAAACAAAAGATTAGATTTTCACTTAAGTTCAGGACATTTATAAAAAGTCTTCAAATCACTTGTCCATTTAGAATGTTTTATCTACCTACGTTGAATGCTTCATTAAAACTAAAAAAAGCTAAAACATTCGAATAGCCTCAATCCTCGCAAACAGCTTTATCTTCATTTTAATACTGATTGTATATTTAGCTAAATAATAACAACGCATGAGTCGAACACAGAACGCTTGCCGGGATAAGACAATACAAAATACAAATACAAAATACAAAAATCTTTATTTCTTTAAAAAATATCTTCTTATAATTAGTTGCTGGAGTCTCCTTTTAAGCATGTCAATATGCCTGTGTCAGGAGGCTCCGCTCTTCCTTAACGTATTAACAGCATAGCAAGAAACATGTAAACATAAGTTTTGTATTTTAATTATTAAGTAGGTAAGTAAATATATTTTGTTTATTTATTTTACTTGAAGAAGTTGTGTGAATTTATAAATTAATTGGAGTGTGAGTGTGTAAATATGATTAAGTGACGAGTATATTAGACTAAGGTGTGCTGTAAGGTTCCCTAGCCCCACGAAGTTGGGGTCGGTTACAGTACCATTAGGGGTGTGTAAGTGCATGTGTGTTTGAGTGTGGTTGTGGTTGTGTGAGGGTGTGTGTGTGTGTGTGTGTGAGGGTGTGTGTGCGAGTGTGTGTGTGTGTGCGTGGGTAGATGGTGTGTGTGTGTGTATGTATCAGTGTGTTTGTGTAATCAATGTATGTATGTTTATTCCACGTATAACAATAGTGTTTCGGTTTCTTCATAACTTAGGGTTTTTATCCACTTTATCAGTACAGATTTGCACTCATGAGAGGGTTTGGAAAAAATCTGTAATATTTTATTAATTTTATTGTAAAGATAAGCTGATCGTTTTTTGAATTGGATACTAGCAAAAGTAGTTTTTGTTATAGGAACATTTGTGACTATGACTTTCCTACGTTTAGTTTCTATGCAAGGATCATAGGTTAGTGTTTTATGTATTTTTAATATGGTGTATACAACATATAATTTTCGAACTGACAGTAGATTGGACACTTGATACTTATAGACTCACAGTAGGGAAACGTTGCTTTTTGAAGTACATAACTTTTATAAGAGCTCTTTGAGCCCTTGACAATGGATGAGTGCCCAGTGTACCCACCCATTACATACCGAAATTCCACCATGCCTCCGAAATCCCGCTATGCCGTTGTTCCCTGCTCTCATTTTTAGTAGTGCAGTTAAATACCAGAACGCAGTAGTACAAAAAAGTCAAAACAAAAGTCAAAAAGTCAAAACGTTTATTTCAATTAGGCCATTAAACGGCACTTTTGAACGTCATCGTTTAGAGTTCAGTAAAAATAATAGAATTACATTAATAAAGTGACTCTACTGTCCATTCGGAAAGGTAGATTCTTATGGAGAAGAACGGACAAGAAACTCCATAGTTACTCTTTTCAAATAATGATTTACAAAATTTGGTATACAAAAATTAATTTAATATTATGTGAGGACGATGCACCCAGAGTATGCTACTTATAAGAACAAAGTATCACCAGTAGAGGTAAACTTATTCATTTTCTAAAGAAATTTAGGTAAATGGTACTCACATATTTACAAACATTGGAACCATTAATTAAACAGTGTGTGAGTCAACAGAAAAATAGAAACACAAAAAAAGGAACAGTATATCTATAAAGTTAATACATAGATCAACCAGTTGGATTTTGTCTACACCCTTGATTGTCCTATGGAGCAGGACCAGCATGTTTCCAAGCATTCTTATCCTGAATGTAATCTTCTAATTTGTAATATGCTTGTTTACAAAGTGTACTTTTAACATAAGTTTTAAATTTTCCTTCATTT
>NDFZ01005182.1:55735-146692 GCA_002192655.3 Mamestra configurata
TTGTAACATTTAACACAATACCCCATGAAAGAAGTGTGGACCTTAGCTAATCTCAAAAATGGTTGATCTAATTTGTCTTTATTTCTAGTATTAAAATTATGTCTATCACTAATTTTACTAAAAAGATGACGATTTTTCCGCACATACATAATATTTTCATAAATGAATTGGCAAGGGACTGTCATAATATTAATCTTCAAAAGACAAAGAACCAGCCTCACCGCTTGCTGGGGCTGATTGTTTAACTTAACCAGTTACTGGGTAACATGATAACTTTATCATGTTACCAAGTAACTGGTTGTGGACGGCAGATAGATAGGCAGTCGCTACATGTTCAATACTCAATACCTGTATTACATTCCACATGTATTCTTAGGTGGTAAAATAAAAGTTAGTTCATATGGACCCTGACGGGCACAGCGAGATAAGTATCTAGGTTAGGAGAAAGGAAGCATTTTATGATACTTACGTAAAATTACTTAGGAAACTCTTAATATAGTTAACTATTGAGAGAATTAAAAAATCAAATAAAATTTAAAGACTTGAATAGGTACTTAAGTTGTGAGTTATAACTTTATTATTTATTTATTTATTAAAACTTTATGCACTAGTAAAATCACTGTACAAAGGCGGACTTAATGCCTTAGGCATTAACTACCAGTCCACCTTAGGGTGGTGCAGAGACAACATGGTAGGTGCAACTTAAAGAAAAACTAAAAATAGAGAGAAGAAAAAAAAATACATAGATACATACACATAAACATCACACACACACATCACATATTAGTCCATCACTTAGAAATTCGTTTACCGAGTAGTAGCTTTTATTGAGTAAAAATTGTCTAAGTTTTCTTGTAAATGTAAATGTTATGTAACGACTGACTTTCGTACGCGCATATCCCGTTTTATCCCGTTCCCGTAGGAATTTTTCGTTCCCGTAGGTATAGCCTATAGCATTCCTCATGAATTTAGCTATCATATACAAGAATTTTCCAAATCCGACTGGTAGTTCCAGAGCTCAGCGCATTCTAGTAAACAATTTAACTGTTCAGCTTTATTATATAAGTATAGATAAAGATAGTATACCTAGATGTTCAGCTGCAGCCAGTCAGACTGGGACCCGACCCCAATTTCCTTGGGAAAAGTCTAGGTTAAACGATGACTTCTGTGGGTATAAATCGCAGGCATTTAGACGGTAGTAGAAACTCATTGAATATGAATTAAAAAAAAATAGTGTTAATGGCAACCATTTAAAATTTTAAATGGTTTTAACTGTGTCGTAATTATGACATTGTTTGATATTATTATGTAAGGACGCCAGATAGAGGAAGTTTAATTAACTTTTACGTGTGCGTATTACTCAATTATAATTACTGGCCGAGCCGAGTAACACTTTCGTAATTGTTTATTGTAGAAATCAAATGATGAATTAAATAAAGTTAAAGCATTTGTTTAAATTTCTAAACATTAGTATGGATCAGGTACATTTATTTATTTTTTAAATTTGTTGATTAGAGACCAGAAAAAATAAGAAACGATATTTTGTTGAAGTTCAAAGGTCATTAGAAAAAACCGGAGCACAACAGCGTCAACCTGCGACGAATAAACACATACCTACATCCATTAATCACTTACTGTACATTTTCCATCGACAGGTACACGTGTACCCTATAAAACGTAAATTAAATCTGTGTCATTTACCTGAGGTACCTATACATAATGCAATATCTGTCAATAGGTGCCACAAGATATAACAAAACATGAAAAACCCATGATGTTCTGACTACATAATAATGATTTAAGATATATATTTGAATGTAACAATATTAGCAAGTGGTACCATTATTACTAATTCGTCACTCAGTCGTGTCCGAGTACTAATCTGTCTGCTAACCACTTAACATTGGGAGGTGGTAACCGTGAAGCGTGAAACCTCGGAATCGAAACCATGACAACCGTTTATTACTCTAATATAACTAAAGAAAAAATGTTACCTCATCGCTTGCGAAAAACATTGATAGTATTGGTAGTGTACAGTCAACAAAACAGTTGAATGTAAAACAAACATGTTTGCATTAAACTGACAATGTTCTCCTTTGTCAAAACCAACATGACAGCTGTAGAGGTAGAAAAAGGTTTAAATTACTTCACTGTGCTGCTGTCAACACATGGCGCTGACAGAATTGTAATTTTTGGCTAAAAATAAATAAATTGAAAGTATAATAGTTGGTGAGGCCAACTCACCACACTTAGGTCCAATAAAGGTAAATATAGGAATAACTTTTAAAACTTTGGGCACAATCATTCAACCTTAAAAACGTGACCCACTCGTAAGCTGAGTGGGTCACGTTTGAGTAAATAAAAACTTGATAGATAGATCCTTTGCTTTTGTTGACTGTACAAGTAAATGATTGAAATTATACCTGCCGTTGAGGCTCCTCTTATCTTGAATAGCAACTGTTCAGCAACTTGATAAACACGAGGCAATGAACAGATTATAAGGAGGTAATCAAGAACAAATTAAATGTGTTTCATCAACAGAAAGTCAGAAACCAAGAAAGCTGCACAAATGTTGTTATAACAGAGAAACTTATGTATAAACACTATATACAAATTTAACTTTACACCTACTTTGCTTTTGCTCTATAAGACAAATATCGTTCAACAATGATTGTTAAAATAACAAAACTAAACGGGCACATTTTATGCAGATTGTTGGAGCCCCAAAGATTAAACAGATGATCATTTTTTGGAATCTCATTCCATCTGGCATGGTACCTAACAGTTATTATGTAATCTCCCATATTAGACATCGAATAAGCATTCATATGGTGTCACTTGCGGATGCCATTAGCCATGGATATGAGTCAATAGGTCTATGTAAATTTTGTCTACCATGGAACATTATTGTTATAGTTGTAAAATAAGTATTTAGACATTTCGAGGTGTAGCCAATTCTACGTCTGGCTTTTGCTGAAAAGATTTTCTGTCTCTATAAATAGTGTTTTGTTTTTTTTTAAATTAATCGTTGCAAGTTTAATTAACTTTGCTATTATTTTTGCAATTCCGTGGATTTCATTTCATTAGGCAAAGAATAAATCGATATTATTCCAGTCCGTAAATGGTTTTTTCTTGAATAATTAAAGTCTATGTAGTTTTTCTGGCCAATTGCCAATGGTGATAGAGAAAAGTCATAGGAAAAAAATATATCTGTTAAACAATTAGCAAACAACTCACTTCAATTAAGTAAACTGTATCTACTCAATAGTATTTAGCGTACAGGTTAAGTATCAAATGTACCTGGCTAAATATCTACTGCTAATTCTTCCGACGGAATTTGTTCGAAAGAGTCACCGCGGCCCTGGATCGCAACGGGCATCACGAGGAACACAAATGGGTTTCAGTCAGTAAGAGTCTGACACTCCCTTCCGCTCCGCCCAGAGCGGAAGAAGTCATTTGATGATATCCCATCCTTTAAAAAAGCCTTAAGTCAATCTTTCAGAAGTCCAATGACTGTTGAGCTATGAAGACGACGGTAAAAGAAATAATGCTAAAATTTTAAAAACTAACATAGTAAGCGACTAAATCAATGTTCCACATAAATATAATCAGTGTTATCAAGAGTAATCGACAAGGTATGTGTTATGTTCCTACATACACATATACATTGTACAGCCAGTTGCAAAAGCGTGAACTTGATAATGATGTAGTAACCAACCGGCATGCTAACCTTAACAAGGTTATAAACACATTACTGATCTTGTATGCTGAGTGGATACTTATCAGGTCAGTAGAGAGTTACTCTGAATTGACCTTGTATGACTCGCCAATATCATCATGATTCTGCTGTGAGAGGAGAGATGGAGCTCTACAGAACAAATAGCCTATCCCTTTTACACAACGGAATCAAGATGGCATACAACAACAACATATCAGCCAATTGCCGTCCACTGCTGAACGTAAGCCTCTCCCAAAGATCGCCAACCATCCCGGTCCTAAGCGGTTCGCATCCATCTGCTGCCAGCCACCTTCTTCAAATCATCGATCCATCGTGCCGCAGGGCGTCCTACACTACGTTTGCCCATACGCGGTCTCCACTCTACCACATGTCTGTCCGTCTACAGACATGGTCGGCCCACTTCCACTTCAGCATGCTCATTCTACACGCAATTTCTTGTGCAATAATATAATATATAATATAATATATCCTGGGACAACTCACACACGGTCATCCGATCCCAAACTAGGCAGAGCCTGTACTATGGCAACCAGACAACTGATAAACATACTTATATATTTCTAAATACATACATATTATACACAAATTACACCCAGACACAGAACAAATGATCATGCTCATCACACAAAGATTTGTCCTGGGTGGGAATCGAACCCACGACCTCCGGTTAAGCAGTCAGGGTCACTAACCACTCGACCAACAGGCAATGTTGTGACTTTAGTTCTCTGGCGAATGACTTCGTTGCGAATTCTATCATGTCATAATTAAGGGACGGAACACTTTCAGTGTCCGCCAAGTAGTCAGTCACAGTACAGCTAAACGAATCATAATAATGTGATAAGGTGGTGACACAGGACATGGAGAGGGATAGTCCCTACCTTATTCTTTTAAATCTAATCAAATTAACCCGTCCCACCCCACTGCTGTTCAAAGGCATCTCCCTCCTTTTCCCGCACCGCGTCTTCTGCCATTGCTCATACCTTTGTCTTGATCTGCAACGATGTTGCTCGCATTACCTAAAACAGTCAATCATTCCTTCAAAATGTCGGAGTATAAGCGAGAGAGATTGTAAAACGATACAAAACAATCTTCTTCTTAAGCTGCTAACTTTTTATTCAAATTTTCGTCCATTATTGTAAAAGAAGGACTGTGCTGGAAACCAGCCTCTCTACCAGTGGTTCAGATAGTTGCAAGTTTAAATTAAATGTGTAGTTAACTTGATCGTTATCAGTGTATATTCATCCTTGAAATATTCACTTCTAAACGTTTCTATTATGAAACAAGCTAATAAAATAGATCGAAAGTGTCGGTTATTCAGAAAACTACGATAATAGAACCCCAAGAACTCTGTTGAAACAAATTATAATTTCAGGTGGTACAATTTATCACGTGCTCATAACCAAATAGAAGAATCATAAAGATATCGTCGTATTTAATGTTAATTTATTTAAGATGGATTATAATAATAAAGTTTCACTTATACAATTTGTACCTACCTACCCTACATGACTAAAATACGTCATCAAGATTCATCACATCATTCATGAGATGTTTAGAACGACTTAATAATCAGGAATTACCCGACTGCCCCAGAAGGATTTAGTGTTTTTATGTAGGTTGGTTTATATACCAAGAAACCGCGATAATATATATATATAAATGTTTGTAATAAAGGATAAAGAAGACATGTTGCGCCAACCCTGGACACATTGGAATAAGGACACGAGAATGTTTATGGTTTATATTGAAACGACCTTATTACCCAATCAAGAGCGGGACAGGGGTAGTAAACTAAGTAATATTATGTGTTGCGGAATTTGTTCAAAAGAGTCACCGCGGCCCCAGAACGCAAAGGGGAACACGGGTGGGTTTTAGTCAGTAAGATTCTGACACGCACTTCCGCTCCACCCAGAGCGGAAGAAGTCATTTGATGATTTCCCATCCAAAAAAAAAACGTAGCATTATGCGATCAAGGCCTTCTCAAAAGTTGCACGTCACCGGGCTCTCTAATTTGCACATCAAGTCTGGCTTGACTCCTTTGGTCCACCTTGCTGGAGGACGTCCTATACTGGGCCCACTGATCTCTCACCCTGATCAGTTTGACGTCTTCACCCAAGGATTCAACATCTGGACCTAAAGCCATCGGTTCTGCGACAGAAATGGCTGTATTACATCATTTCAGGCGAAAAACGTATCGCGTCGACATAATTAATTTATTGTTTCATTTACTTACCATCAATAACATATTATGACAATAGACTGTAAACCGGTTGGTGTTCGCGTGTTTTTAATGCGGACAGACGGTAAGACAGTAATTATAATGAACAAAATAATGGTATTCTAAACATAATAAGTTGCAGCGGCTTTACCCTAACAAACAGGTACCTATTGATAGTATTGAGTCGCTATTGACACACATCGTATTGTATGTGGGGTAACAATGCTACGTTCCATCTGCGTACCGAATTCATTTTACGCTACAATTCAATCAGCAGCATACTGGACTTATTGAAAGGATAAATAGAACTGGATTTATGTAGAGACATAACAGATAATAATAAAACAGGCCGACAAAAAAAAAACTTATTTTTTGGTTCGGTATTTTTTTTTAGTTTTGAACGTGTTTCTGATTACGTACCTGCAACTGTCATGCTTGTATCAGCTCTAATTTAACAATTACCCGCAATTTTAAGATTTTGTCACTTGTGTCTCAATTATGTGTCACAAGTTTCAATTCAATTTCGTTGTTTTTGCGCTATGGCGAGTTCATCAAGATGTTTTTTTGACAAATTCACATGCATACCTTCGAGGAATACCAAAAACCTATTTAACAGAGTTCGTGAATAAAGCATATTGCGCTTACTGCAACATAAATATTGAGGCCTTGAATGCCTCATTTTGTGAATAAAACATGCACCAAACATTTGAGACAGTGGAAAAATTGCAAAAGGAGGTGCATGAAGTTTGGAATACTTTTTTTCGGGGTTGGTCGCATAGTAAAAGTTGTTCATAATTATGAGTACAATGATGCCTTAAGAGGTATTGCGTTTATCCTGTTACACGTTGTATAGAATACTTTACAATAATGTACATTTTGTGTCAGCCACAAAATTAATCAAGAAATGGCTTTCCACCAAGTTGCAAAGTTCTCTGGATTAATGTTAGTATTTCGGCGTAGCAGTGCTTTTGCGGCGCTCGCCTACAAGTAGTCCTCTTCCAAACTTCCCAAGGGTGTAATAAAAGCAACTAAGAGTTTATATTACCTACCTACATTCGCTAGAATTAATGCACCATCCTGTGTGTGCTTATAAAACAGTAGTTAACAATTTACAATCTGTCGCGAGTCGAGTAATTATTACACAGGATAGTGTTTCCCGCGGCGTTGCCCATGTGATAAATTCAACAGGAACCGTGAATTTGTTCCTGGTATGACGCTCAGTGATTAGTGAGTTATTTTTTAGTAGTGAAAGAATTATCGTATTCCGATCAGGGGCCTTACGACGTCTTATAAATCATCATCACGATTCCGGTGTGAGAGAGAGCCGGAGTTACACAGGTCGAGAAACACTATCCCTTTTTCATGACAGAATCATGATGGAATTACCGCTTCGTACTACTGGCCCACAACTTCGTCGGATTGCCTCCCATAAACAAACAGTTTAGATCACTACCTACAAAAATACATTTGCTGCATATCCTGGGATTAAGACGGTAAGAGGTATTTCAAATGTATGAGAAACTATTTGTTTCTGAATGTCTTCGTTAAAAACAACCGGCTCAAATGTCAAGTGAGTCGAAATTCACAATTATAATTTTCCAACTTTGTTGCAAAATATGTATGTGAGAAAATCTCGCGTGAGAAGATAAATTTCCAAATATTTTTATATGCCGAGAACGGCGAATCTCTTTTTAGATTGTTTTTGCTACTGTACGATTCAGCCATTTGATATTCCCTCAAATTCTTATCATTTAACATGTCCATAGGTACCTACCTACTTCCATACTTAATATTATAAATGCGAAAGTAACTCTGTCTGTCAGTCTGTTTTATAACCTCTCTTTTATGCGGGCGAAACCGCTGGCATAACCTAATTATAAATTCATCATACGTATTTTATACATTCTGCGAATTCTGCCGAAAGACGTAAACAGCTGGACAGAACCCTCCCGGACGACACGTCTGCGAACCACAGCCAAGTCTAAATTCAAAAATATCTAAGATCACTTGCCCATAGATATCCAGCCTGGGTATCTAAAGTCATTGAGTCATCATAGATATTAGAACACAAGATTATACTGCTCTCGACTTAGGATTTTCATATCTTTTCAATACAATTGCGCCACCAGCTACAAGACAGTTGATGTAGTTTTTAATTGCCAAGCATATTCTCTCAACACCATTATGTAAGCTTACACAAACGGTGCCATCTGTTCTTGCCCCATCAACGTGTCTCTGGAAACCTTACAAAACATGCGTACCCTACTGATGAATGACTAAACCGGTTCGCGAGACAGGTCGGCAGAGTGCTAACGGCTTACCATTTATACACCTTGTGAAGATATTTGCTATCTTGGCATACCTTGACACACTAACATCGTCATGACATAAGTTCCGATGTGGAATGGTATTTATTCACTGTACCTATATTTAATTTCCATATTGGATGTGTGCCTTTCCTAGATTATTGTTTGATTTATAAATTGGATAAGTAAAAGGTCACATGCCTACGTATGGTAGCATATCGTTATGGTAGACGCGGTTCCTCTGGGACAACCCATGCGAAAAAGTAGTTGTATGTACTTACATTACCATTTTTTTTGTTTTACCCAGATTTTTTACCGATTTTGTTTGTTTCAAAAAGGAAATTACTATCAACTTCGATCGGAAACAACTTTAGAGGAATAATCGTACCTAGGTAGGTACCTATTTGGACTGAAATAAGTGCCTAGGTAGATAGTACATATTACAAAAAACATTAATATTGTCAAGCGGCAAAATAAGCAGATGGCATTAGCTTTAACTTATGCACCATAAACTGAGATAATTATTCAAGATCGCTTATCCCAGTGAACCTATATCTTCGTAAAAATAACAGGCCACTGACTCATTAACTAATAGCAATTATATTTTATTGCAATTAATTGTTCCATAAAAATAAATGCATAATTAATCATTATTTTGATAGCACCTAAGTATGAATAAACAAGATGACTTATACTAGTCACATTGACACAACAAAGTTGTGAGTAAGTAACAATTAGCACGGAAACAACAAAGTGAAAATTTGCTCTCTTTTAATTTAATTGAAACATTTATATTAACTTTGCACTATCTAATAGGTACATTAGCTATTAATGTATTCAGTTCTTAATATTTTTTCATTACCAACACATGAAGATCAGCGGAGCATTGATCCATAGTTGACGCTGATAACGTTAATGAATCTATTGTTCTGAAACAAGTCGTAAACCGTCGACGCTTGCGCATCCATTCGACGAAGATTGAGCATAAAGAATCGTGAATTATGATTGAACTATGTAATAAAAATAACGCTATATAAACTCTACAATGGCTGGTAAATAAACGCCCCCTATTAAGTAGGTACAATATTGTAACTCAATTTTATTAAAATCGTAAGTCATGTTATTGAAATAAATGTGAGAAAAGTTTTAAGTATGAATGTGGATGACTACAAAAGTAGGGGAATCCAAAGAAACGTTAAGATGGTATGTCTAGAAAAGGTTGACTACCGAGATGACGACTAACACTCGTCACTCCACGAGAAGTATGGAAGAAGAAGATACATTGCGCCGACCCCAAATAAATGGGGAAGATCCTGGTCTGACCTACCATTATAAAAAAGAGAGTTTTGTCTCCATAGAAATTGCAAATTGCTGCTTTTAGCCTGAGTTGAAAAGTGCACTTTTTAGGGTTTTAATAGAATACTACAATATAATACTCTTTATTATGTACATACGTAGCGTAAGTTAGAGAAAGGATAGACAAAGAAATATTTACTTATGGTAATCGTACGTCAGAATGCAAAACGGAACCCTTATAGAATCGCTCGTGTGTCTGTCTGTCTGTCACAGTCACTTTCTTCCGAATCTACAGGACCGATTTAGCTTGAATTTGATAAAGTATAAAGGAGAGAGAGTCCAGAGAGGTCTAGCCAGGGTGTTAACTGATAGCGCAGTGTTACGTTACGTTATAAGAAATACAGACTGGAATCCCGAGGCTCGATCGAATTTGAGGACCATCGAATCGGGTCCCTAGTTTCAATAACAGTTTCGGGCTTCCAAGGTTTTCTGCGTTATCGTGTTCGCCGAAGAACATTATTCCATAACAATTCGTTTTCTATAAGTAAGTGGTTCAGTAACATTTCTGTTGTTTTTGTCGAGCATGGAAAGTGAGGCGGAAAATTGCCATGATCGGCAGAGAAAGCTTGAAGACACAAGTGTTGACAATTTACCGTGCAATCGATGTTTTCTGTTTTTGTTTTGTGTGAAATTATATGTTATATTAGTTACGTTGTTGGCAACAGTTGTAGGTATCTTTTTACGTAGGTATTTGAACCATGGTCAGAAATATAATATATTTTGCCGCACTCGATATTTATAGAAATTGAAATTGGTAGTTGGTTTGAAATAAATGATTGAAAAAATATGCTAATTGATATTACGTTATGGTTAATACCAAAGGGACTGCCCACACAATACTATCGTGCTAACCACAACTTCTAAATATAGTGTCAAAAGCCAGTGGAGTATCATAAAGCTATGGCCGCTATGGATCACCTTAGGAGGCTACCTACTCCTCTTTCTAACTATGGACCCGTCAGCAGTGATATTAACTTTTTGTGGCTAACCACAAATGGCAAACAATTAATTTTAGGTAAGTACATATAATATCCTGCTTGAGTCGGAAGATTAACAACCTACGGAGCAGATGGACCAGCTAATGATTTAAACAGAAATTCTAAGGTTCAACCCATACCATGCCTGATGGAAGCTGAACTGATGATAGGCCGCGCCACAGACTCGCAGCGTCCACAGCTGATGACCTGTCGCTTTCCAGAGCCACAATCAATATTCATAGGTTTCTTGTTGTGTTGTGAATTTTGATAAGCAGAGTAGCATGCGTGCTACTCTGCTGGATGGACTGAACGAAAGAAGTTAGATTTAGGGCGGTCAGTAATAATAATATAATATATAATATAGTGTACA
This sequence comes from Mamestra configurata, assembly GCA_002192655.3. Lineage (NCBI taxonomy): Eukaryota > Metazoa > Arthropoda > Insecta > Lepidoptera > Noctuidae > Mamestra > Mamestra configurata. The sequence continues at coordinate 66,702 of NDFZ01005182.1, forward strand.
AACATCATAAAAAAAAAGTAAAGTAAGGAGAGAGAGAGAGAGAGAAGGAGGAGGGAAACTGCTGACGTGAATAGGTTCACGGCAGCAGTTTCTCTAGGTACCTACTTATTGAACAAGTGGCTTACCTAAATGGAAAACACAAGTAAGGAAACTTGTGGCCTCTTTTACCTTATGATTTCTTATTTAGTGACCTACCTCGTGCATAACGTAGACCATACATAGCTGTATCAACAAACAACGGCTCCCTCACTTACCTATACTGAGTTTATCTTTTAATTATTTATTTTCCTCATCCCATAGACGCTCGAGTTTATAATGTTAGTATTTTTCATTTTTATTACAATTTTCTATCATTGAACATTTATAAATATAGTATTCATTTCGGCCTGCGCTACTGCTTTAGTTGCCCCGCTTCTGAAAATACATAGAGTGTCTTTAGCAACGGGAACCTTTCCTGCGGAATGGAAAAAGGCTAAAGTTGTTCCGGTGTACAAGTCGGACAAAAAATACATCATATCCAACTATAGGCCAATTTCTCCACCTTTGCCAAGGTATTTGAGTCGATAGTCTGCCCTCACATTCAACATCACTTTGAACTTTATTTGAGTGACCATCAGCATGGTTTTATTGCGTCTAGATCGACTGCCAGAAACTTTTTGTCCTTCATACAATCTGTTGATTCAAATAAACAATTTGATGTGTTGTACACTGATTTCAGCAAGCCCTTCGACAAAATTTCTCACTCCATACTAGTTCATAAACTAGCCACATATGGTATTACTGGGCCTTTGCTGAAATGGCTGGAATCCTACCTAGTAGGTCGGGAATTCTATGTTGTGGTGAACGGTTTTCGATCCGCAAGCAATTATTGTATGACTTCCGGAGCTCCACAAGGATCACATCTTGCTTCCATATTATTTATCATCTTTATCAATGACCTTCCTAGCTGCTTCTACTTCTCCGTGTGCTTTTTGTACGCCGACGATCTAAAGTTTGCCAGAGCAATCAATACATCTTGCGATATCGCGCTCCTACAAGATGATTTGAATAGAGTTGTCGAATGGTGTAAAAATAACAGGATGGAATTAAATTTAAAAAAATGCTACCATGTCATTTTCACGAAAGGCTCATCATATTCACTCAGAGTACCGGATCGACAACACAAAAATACAACAAGTCGAAAACATTTAGGAGAAACATCGAGAATATTGTCAAAAAAGCTTCTAAAATGTTAGAGTTTGTACTGAGAAGCACAAAAAGTTTCAGACTAGTTAGCACTAAAATTATGCTGTACTAATAGTCTTGTACGAAGCGTCCTGGAGTACTGCAGTGTTGTATGGAGACCCCACAACGCCACACACAAGCTTCAATTAGAAAGGGTACAAAAGCGGTTTCTTTGGCATCTTGCATTTACGTTAGGGAAAAGAACACAGCTGCCCTCCTATAACACTCGTCTGAAATACTTCAGGATACATTCGTTATCATCTCGAAGATAAATAATTGACGCCGTGTTTCTCTTTAAACTGCTTAGAAATAAAACCGACTACCCTAATAGTCTCTTTAAATTTCGAGCCCCATCACGAAATCCGCGAAACCCCATCACTGCATTACTCCCACCGCTACGCAGAACGGTTCTGGGTGCAAATTCTCCGATTCCACGTTTGTGTAAAATAGTTAACAGTTGCAGTGATTTAATTGACATACACCACGACAAATTGAGCAAATTTTGCAATATAATTAGAGAACACGATTGTATAAATTGATTTAATTTTATTATAATTAAATATTTAAAATGATGTGCTGTAATTTTTTTTTGTAATTTATTGAATGTCTTGTATAGTTTTAATTTTAACAAATTTAATTATTTTTTATTGTGTGTTGTTTTAAAATTTTTACTCACTAACTTATTTTTATTCATTATCTTTGTCTCAAATTGATTTTAAATATTAAGTAAAAAGCTTATATTTTATACATTTTTAGAGTTAACAATGTGGATAACCACAAATTATGCATGAGGTGTTAACCTGTAATTAATTGTTGCACTTATAAAAGATTATAGAATGTTACTGTGATGTGATGTGTAAACAATTGTTGGTTTACCAAATAAATAAATAAATAAAACCATAAATAGGTAAATGAGCCACACACCAACCTTTCGTCTCATAGGCGCAGTGGCGACTTTTTGCGCTGAGTTGCGGTTTGCGGTTCCATTTCCGGTCCTCCTGAACAATAAATGTTACCTTCAAATTCTATTGTTCATATTCATTATTAATTTAAAAATGTTAGTAACTACTCGGAATTGATGATGACAAGTTAAGTTTTTGTCACAATCTAGTCCTAAGTCTTAACAGTCATAACAGTGCACGAGAATGTAGCCCGTACTTTGTAAGCGAGATTGCTCAGCGTGGGGTCCAGGTCAGATCGGGATTGTGCGTTTTTCCATTAGTATTTTTGTGGTAGCTCGGACTTCGGAAGTTGACAGTAGATAGCCTGCCCTGGCCTTGCGCCTGATTTCTAACCTGGTCGTGTCGGATCTGAGGAAGTACATAAATTGTTTTTGAACACACACCTCCGAGCTCCAAAAACACGTTAAGCTATTGGTCCCGGTCCCGGCTATCATTTAAAGATCTTTGTCAGTCGAAACGGTAGTCAGAAGCCATAAAATCAGACACCATAGTCTTGCCTAGGGTACCATGTGGCTAGGGCTGCCACCTTTTTTGGGAGAAATTAGTATTTTTTGTAAATCATTTCTTTTTATTTTAAATTTTCAGGGCACGTAGGTACCTACGAGTATTTGGCCTGGGTTGAAAAAAAATTAAAATACGCCAACTCCTAAGATATTGCGGTCGGTCTGATACTATTTAAAGATATGAAAAATTACCTACAAAACTTTATAATAGAAAGCACACGAAAGTTTTGCATTTGAAGGGGCGCCAGCTTAAGATTCAGCACCACCTAAAAATATGGCTAGGGCCGCCACTCTTCGTGATAACAACGGAAAACTCGCACTAAGACTAGCTCATCAAAATTACCTACGTAACTCCAACAGCATACTTAGCACCAATTAACAAATCGATCACCTCGAACGGTCGCACCTGCAAATCTAATAGGACCTGCCTACAAGTTTATTCACAATCATAATCGTCCTCATTAATGTTTGAGTGGATACCTACCATCGAACGTGACGAGCCTAAATGTGCTGGGCAATGTTAGTTCAGCGACAAACGAAATACAAAGCAATTGTCAAGCGAGTGATTGAAATCGCACAATTGACTCTAACAGACCTCGTTTAAAATTTTGGAGCTGTTGATATTGCTTATAATATGTATGTCCCTACCCGAAGGGTTAGAAATGGAAGGGTTTTTTTTTTATGGATGGGAAATCATAAAATGACTTCTTCCGCTCTGGGCGGAGCGGTAGGGCGTGTCAGACTCTTACTGACTAAAACCCATCCGTGTTCCTTCTAAAGCCCTTTGCGTTCCAGGGCCACGGTGACTCTTTCGAACAAATTCCGCAACCCTGGCAGGAATGGAAGGGTACCAATGCATTGTTCATTTATTTAGGTAGGTACTACTGAGTAATTCTACCCAAGAATATTGAATTACATTATTGCTAATCAGTAACACTAATTCATCGCATTGCTTTGTGATTTAAGGCTAATAGTAAAAATTGACCATAATAACCATGCTGGTGGAAAAAATGCTCTTCACGTGGAGTAGGTGGCTAGGTAACTACTTACCTACTATTAAATGTTGCAGAGAGTAAGAGGAGTAAGAAAACGTCGCTGGTGCGCTTGCTCATTTCCTCCTCTTTTGGTGTAGGTAATAGCTGTATATTTTAATGCTAAAGAAATAATAAACAGCACGGTTTAACCTGAGCATGAACCTTCAAATTAAAACTCCTACGTAAAGTGCGTCCGCAACCTGCAATGTGAATTGCTTTCTCAAGACTGATTTTGAGTAGTTAAATAATGCTATAGGTATTGTTCTTTTAGCATACATTATACCTATAGGTACCTACTTAGGTGAGCTTGAGGTCCGAGGAATGAGGATTCAGCTTAATGATAATATCGAGAAACTTCTGTGTCAGTAGGTAGGGAAGCCAAGCAAAATCAATTAAAATAACTTCAATTAAATTAACCACCGAACAATAGCGTAAAGACAGGTTCCCAGAACACACTCCACAGCCTTCACTTTTAAAATACGAAAGCACATCATCGATCATCCGCGCCTAGCACTTACCTAATCTTGATTCGATCTTTGAGAATTTACGAGTACCTACGCAATTACAGGGGGACCAACACGCAATGTATGCAAATCAGCTCGCACAACTGATTTCGTAATATTCATCAATGATATATGGCGACTGCATGTGTAAAATAGTACGTATGGTTCTCGATAGCGTCAGTGGGTGCATAATATCATAATTTCAGCACACTTTACGCAACAGACGTTTCACCAACGGAAAAAGAAGACGGACGCGTCACGGTCGGTCGAATTAAACAAGTGTTCAGGAAAGTACATGTAACTAGTTCTTCGAGTATTGCAATTCGCGTGGAGGTACGATAAGCATTTATCGTAATCAGGTGCCAGCTATGACGACTCGTCATTTAATTGTGTTCACTATCGTGTCGGGGCTGCAATTAACGTATACATGTCTTTGTAGTAAACTCGTTTTTGCTTTGATGTTTTCCTTGTGCGCGAACAAGGTAATCAATCAAGAGATACAATCATGATAGCTCACCTGACTGACACGTCTTCTCCACTCAATTACCCACTGGTAGTAACATTTCGAGGTTATTTGAATAGGATATTTATCAAAATAAAAACCAAGTAGTAAATAAACATATTTTATGTATATCCATTTTCTTACAAAATTATTTACAACACCATTATTATGCACATATCCGCTGTCATATAAAACATTACATTGATAAATTAACGTTTCTAAAGCGAATTTACAGCGCACTATAAGTAGGTACACTAATACTACTAATAGTAAGCTTAACTAGTTGCAGATCAATTCTAGGCACCATTCCATAAACAATTATAATTACAAAACAGAATATTTACCTCCCCTAATATCATTACTAAATAATTGCCATTAATGAAATTTGAATTATTAATTTGATTAAAATAAAAATGATGTCTCCAAAACCAATAATTTTGTAGCAATAGTAAATATTTGAAGTAAAACAGCCATACTTTGAGTGCTGTGGCTTGTTAAAAATTAAATAATTATAAGGCCTGTTCAACATTGCATTTTTAAAGCTCAAGAAACAAGGCATTGTACTGACCGATTGTTCTTCGAATATAGAGTATGACTGTTTCACTGTTTAAAATTAATATGACGAACTTATACCGTACCGTACCGGTCGTACGTCAGTACGTAGATGATAAGAGATCTATGTAATAATCCTCACAAGATCTTTTTAAAATCTATAGACTTTTTAATATAAATAAATCGAGATATATATGAATTGAAATTACTAGGATTAAGTGAAATATTGAAATCGAATATTATTTGAAATTATTTACAGAGCATAAAGATTTTGATGAAAAGAAAAATAGTTATAATAAGAATATAAAATGCAAATGAAAACTAGATATTCCCTCACATTCTTTTGAGATTTAGATTTAAGAAAAGGAATGTAAACTAATTTTTTTTGTTGCCCGAATTAATATAATTATACTAATGGCAACATAACATCCAACTTCTGAAATACTAATTTCTAATGACATGTCGATGATGTTAGGCCACGTTAAGGCGACTTCTAATAAGTTAGCTACCTACTGTTTATATCTATGTTTAAGGGCGGAAATGACTATGAGTGGTGATGATGACAAGCATAACCTGAGTTTCATTTATTGACTAAAACATAAATAAAACCGATTCGCTGTGAAGATCCATGCTGAGACTTGTTTCACTATTCATAAATATTAGTTTTTCAAAAATTGGCTGTTGTGCCTACCTTATGTTCTGTCATCAAGCCATATTTACATTCTCATTAGAAGTAATACGGATGGCCATATCATATACTAAGTTAGGCTAAATTAACTATTTATACATGTATTACTTTACAATTTTTTCACATAATATGTTACATTACAATATTATCAAAGTAATACTTTCATTGAATACAATTCCGCCATGGTTTTATTAGGCTAAAGATCAGCAAAACAATAGGCGATCTCTAAAATTAAATTATTGTCTGTGTGAGAAGAACCGCTGATAAAATAACTGCCTTATGTTAAAACAACATTGAAACCGCACATCCCTTTAGCAATTTATTTCAATTTTGGCTGTACTCTCGCTCATAATAACAATCGTAACTAATCTCACAACAGGAACTCATGTATTTTCACCAAGTTGCAATTCAATACATTCATCTCATTTTTTTATAGTCACGTCCTCATTAATTTCATTGCATTTTGCATCGATGTGCGAATATATTGTTTACGTATGACGGGCGGACGATTCGTGTCAAACTCCTCCATAAAAATATCTTTTTTTTAAAGATTCAGTGATGATTTCAAAATTAAATTAATATGCACGCGACTACAAGTTCCATTTTCGAATAGGCGATGTTTAAAAAGCACAATTTTCAGTCTTTCCTTCGTTTATATACATGGACCAACAGCCATGAAAAGATGCGTAATTATTGTGTTTCGATATGTACAACACAATACATTCCTTGCGTCGTTATCATGGCTAAATATCACATATTCATTGGAGTTATGACTAATGGCTATTGTCAAGTCATTAGGTGACTTTTGACGGACGTTACCTCGGGGTTAAGCTCACTTATGATTTTGACACAAAATAATACGATAAATAAAACTTATTTCGCCATTAATGATGATATAGACGTTATATCAGACGCATTACATATCACTCGTTATGCATATTTCGTTCTATAAGATAACTCTTTAGGTACACAGTAATTATAAAATTCTACTATATTTTCTACAATAAATTATGATTAATGTCAATATTAGGAGTTAAAGAAATACGACTTCGTTAATAACAGGCTATACCCCTAAAACAAACATTAATTATGTTTACTTATATTGGGAAAAAGTTATATAAACCACATTTTAAAATTAAGGCTCGTTCACTGAGGTGGTCTTATGTTGTTTAAATTGCACTTATTGTTGATTTACTCGTGTAATCTGTTGTATCGTAACTGTTTTGCGAACACTGTTCTTCAGAGAGATCTCGGATCAGTCTGGCACATCACATGACCAATTGACAAATAAACAAGGAGGTTGTTTAGGTTCAAGAGGTATGTACAGTCGGTATCACTAGCACGGGCCCGCGGGCGGGTGGTGTATGTGGGACTAGTGTGCGGAGTGCACGTTGTGCTGCGCCTTCTTCTTGCGCTGCGCCAACATGTCGTAGAAGGGGTTGTGACTGATGGAGCGGCGGAGGCACTCGATCCATTCGTCTCGCTCCTCCGCTGTAGCTGCCGACATTCTGGAAAAAGAAACACCATATTGTTAAACTTTTGACCGCCATTGTCACATATACGTGACAATCAAGCGCGTGCCCTGTACGCCAAACGTCACAAATATGTGACAAAAAGTACGGCGAATTTCTGGCTTGGCGACGGGGGCACGCCGATGCGTTTATGCTCTGGCGTTCAAAAGTTTAAATGTTTGTTGTTTTACTAAAGGTTTCTTACTTATAAATAAAAACACACTGGTTTGTGGTACATGTTTTCTTAGTGCGGATACCAGTTTGCCACAAAGGATGTATCAAGTAGTAGTAGTGTTTACTGTTTACGATGAAACACCAGTGTCCTCATAACATAAATATACAGACTCGATTCCTCCCAGACAGTGTGGTGCTCTGAAGCTCTAAATTACATTTATCACAATTTTTTTACACCCATTGGCCTAAATACTTCATGTTTGTAAGTAACGATAAGCAACGCTGAGGGTTAATGAAGTGGTGTAAACTTCATTAGGCCTTAGTGTCATTAACCCGGCTTGCCATGCATCCAATGGGCAATATTATCTTGTTTTTGAACGATGCCAAATTGCATTGCCTGACTTTCATCAGCAAGTAAAAAAGTTCGACTTTTATCCTGCTTCAAATGGCAATGACAAAGCCGAAATATGTGATTTTGATGTTTTGCAGTTCTAAGACTGTTTTACAGGGAGCCACGTCAAGAGAATCGCAGAAAATAAGTTTTTAATCAACTGGCACCCAAAAAGGCAATGTTTTATTTATTGGGGTTTATTGAGTTATAAATGTGTCCACCGTAGAATACGAATATTAGTAAATGTAATTTACCTGTAAACAGTGTGTTTTCCTTCAACGACTTTCCCCTCGGAGTCAGTCTTGCACGCCTTTATGAGATCAGCGCCTCCGCTCGCGTATAACTCCAAACAATGAGGTCGTTGTCTATCGCTCGCTGGCCTCACCTGAAAACAAATAATTATTATGGTTATTTATTTAAAACTAAGCACAAAAATGCACACAGGTTGACATAATGCCAAAGGGATTTTAGACCAGTCAAACTTTAGGTGTAGAAGAGAGCATTAACATCATGATATAGAACTGTCCACCAAGAGTCGCCACAATACTAGTATAACACGTGTTTTTTTTCTAAGTTAGTAAAGCTATCATAAGAATGAACTAACATTAAAAGGGTTCACAATATTGAGAGAGGAGAAGTACGCTGCAAAGCCAATGCAATAGTGCATGCTAAATCATATAAAAGACAACTTCAATGCAAATTGCATTAAAATTCTGCTGTCAGACCTCAATCAGTTAAAATTATTATAAAAGTCGATAGTTCATCATATTGATATAGAAAATTTCAAATCCTTTTTGCTTTTTAGCAAAATTATTTATTTTTATTCAATATAAACAAGAATGACCTGGACAAGTGCAAGATTAGCTATAAATCAATCAACAGGCGCTTGCAATTTACAACCATTATGGAAAACCGAGTTAAATTTGTGATCAGAGTACCTTCCGCTTCCATCTCTATTCAATGTTATCGACTGGCACTTTATAAACCAAGTTCTGCAGCCGCTTGACATACTTAGCGCCAGTTGCTGAAAGGCTCTTCAGTTTAATCTGTTACATAATCAAATGTCAAGAGATTTTACACCTTGTACAGGTTAATGAGTTCGTTTAGGTTTATTACAATAATTCCCAAGCATTTGTCATTATTTTAGTATCTTTGTCGTTGGTGATACAATATTATACTAGATAGATATTTCTGTTAGGGTTGAAATAACGTGAGATTTGACAGTCGATGTTATCCTGATTGGAGAAAGGGCTTGCAGTATTCGGGATTAGCGGCTTGTTACAACGCATTGAAAGAGATGAGTTAGCCCTTCTGCTGTGATGAAAGTATGATTGAATAGAACCAAGACTCAGTAAAATAGACTTGCTCAACGCATTAAACCATAATATTTTTCTAGAATAAGATAACAGGTACTTCGCGAACTAGATCGGGTCGTGAAGCATCCAATCCATCAAAAAGAACATGTTTATCTTGTTAAACATGACAAAGAAACATTACTTATAAAAGTTACGATTTGTCTTCTGTTGGAAAATAACCGATACGAAAAAAAAATGTTATTTGTAAATACGACGAAAGAAAACAAAAGGTCTTTAGGAATAACGGGAAGCCAATCCCGTTATTACATGGTTGTTTCAACACATGTTTTCTTAATGACAGTATACCAGCACCCTAATTACGTAACACACTTTCGATCACAGTCTAAAATAGTTTGAAAGAAATTACTAAAACATTGCTGTTTATTAAATTACTAAAAATTCGTCTGCTCAACAACCAAAATCAAGCGCCATTGAAATATCAAAATGAAAGACATGCCATTGCTCCCTGCAGATATAAACCTTTTTCTTATACTCACAGAAATATTCTCTAATGGAATGATGCCCCTGGGTTCTTTATCCGTCGTGTATTCGAAGTAGTACAGGCAGTTGTCGTTGAGTATAAACCACCGTCTCTTCCACGACTTGTATCTGTAAATAGCAAAAAAACTAGTGTAAGTGGACAGGTAGAGAGCTTTAACATAGACAAAAAAAACAAATAGGTTTAGTTCTGAATAGATCCACTCTATTGAACAACGAAGCTATTTGGTTTTTTTCACCGTTTTGTATAGATTCTGGTGTATTGTATTGTTATATTGAATCGGTTTTGTTGAGTTTAATTTTAGAGACCATTTCAACGTATCTTCTAAATTTAAAACTTCTAAATTACAAGGAAATTCTGAACATCGTCGTGTTTTGTCATAGTATCGAAGTTCAAAGGTTTGAAATCATACCTATGTGATGTCATCGCATAATACCTATTTATTATTAACACTGCGATGCCAGTAAACGGAAAATAACACGCATTGAGCCGCAACTTTTGCAAAAAGTTTAGGCTGAGGATTTTACATCCCTTACGAGTTCTCTATGACTGACCACGTGGTTTGGCATGTAACTGCGATACTGCAGATTATTTTATTTCTGATCAACTCGCATGGAATGAAGCATGCTGACATTACCTACTTGTGTATTTAAATAATCTTCTGATTATTCACATAGGTATATTTGCGTGATCCTCACGCCCATGTGACTTCACGTTAGTCGCGTGTTTTTAATGACGAAGAATAATGAGCACGTGGTAATTATAATACAGGGATGGCGAACCTATGGCACGCGTGCTAGTCGTGGCACGCAGCAAAATAATTTGGGGACTCCTATACAAGATTACTTAGCATCTTGAAAGATTAGCAATAACAGACATCATGCTGAACTTTAAATTTTATTTGAAGAAACGGAAAGCTGATTGGCATTAAGATTGCTTTATGAATTTATAGTTACAAAAAAGAGTTAAGTTAATAGCGTCTAGTGTTATTTTTTGTCCATTAAATCACCAAGTCAAGATTTTTGGCGGCACGTCATGGTAAAAAATATTTTTGTCATGAAAATGGCACTTTCGCCAAAAAAGGTTCGCCATCCCTGTTATAATACATTACCATCTCACGTTTTAACGAGCTACAAGTCCATGTCAACACACTACGCAGAATACTACGCGTATTCTACCTAATCTAAATAAATTTTATAATAAGTAACATTATAGGTACCTGGGACAGACTACAGGTTAATAAAAAACAAAAGGTAGATAAGTTATTCCCCAGTTAAATGTCAATGACCAGTGAAGTCATTTAGAGATGATTCTCGAATTACATTATTTTCCTTCTGTAGATTTCACAACGTTACATAATAAAAATGAAAACGAAGCCACTTGAAATCATTAATCTCAATGACATTTGTTAGGAAAAAGAAAGTGTAACGTGAGACACACGTCTTCGTTCTGGTTCTTTGCGTTTCCAAGCGAACAAAGCTCCAAAAGTTTTGAACGCGAGGTGAGTTAAAACAGGTCAGCTGTCAAATCCACGTCTGAAGTGAGTGTGAAGGGTTAAAGATCGCAGTCGTGCCAAATCTGACAGGTTGCTGACATGGGGGTTAACAAACATGAATATGTTTACGAGAAATCTTTTAACTCAGTCATTTATAATGTGAAAAGTAAATGGTAAAATAGGATTAATTACCTTCCTCCCTGTTTCCACAGCCACCCCTCTTTGTCTGGGTTGAAAAAGGTATGCATGAGATCGTTGCCGTCGTCCTCTGGTATTTTAAATGGCTCCGTTTTTATCGACTCGTACAGCGACTGGAAAAACAAATAAAAAGGAACTCAATTAAATATATTACCAAGTTAACACAAACATCACTTACAATGTGTGAACCGAAATAAGTTCGTCTGTTTAGGAGATAATAGACATAAAAATAAACAAATTAAAAGTCCCATTTCGAGGCGCACATTTAAATACTTTTACCGTCCGTTGATGGACATAAAGCCACCAGTTTAAACAGAAACTCACATTCAACTGTGACATTAAGATACTGATATTTATCGCGCAGTTACTTCACAGATAACGCCGCTAATGATTTGAGATTGTTTACAATGTTATTTACGTCAACTCGGGTTATTACTATACCGATTGTGGTTTATCGTGATTGTTTGAAAGCTAATTATTATGAATTATTTATAGACACGAGCAAAATAACACGCCCGTGACCTGTGCTACTAAAAAAATACAAGGAAGTATCGCTGTAATGTGACTTTTTATACGTTTCAAATACAAAGTCATTTGCACTGCGGAACGTATTACTGCAGTGTGACAATTGTTGCTAGTGGTTTCAAGCGATGTCGACTTAGTGTTGACATGAATATAAGTAGACAGACATGCTTATCTATTGCATTATTTATTATTTACTTATCGATATTGCTGTACGCAACGGAAAGGAAATTAAAAACTATGCGACTTCGGCGTGATTTCGATTAGGCAACTGTTTTTATGACATTGCAATCAGGAAACGGCATTTCCCAGTGGTTTTTAGCGATACGTATTGTTAGTAAGTACCGTACATGAATATGTAGATAGTAACAACTGAACGAACGAATCATACATTAGTGTAATTAAAATAATCCACGATTACACAGTGTAGCATTGAAAAGGAGTTTAAAAACTTATTAAGGTAAATCACTTCCATCGAAATTATGTACGTCATTATCATTATGTAATGTACTGTTATGGATTTCAATAAAATTTTAAATATTAATAGCAGTTTCTAAGAAGTACCATGACGATAGAGCCATTATTATTATGACTACCTACTTAATTATATTTAATATTATTGCCTCATGTGCATAATTTTGTCACAAACCATAGTTTCCACTGCCGTGACAGTTTAAAAACAAACAATACTTAAATAATATATTATAAGAAGCGTTAAGCAGCTACATTTATAATTAATTATGGCTACGGGAATAGAAGAAAAATAGGTACCTACCTAGTATACCTATTAGTGCTCAGAAAAAGCCTATAAAATAGAACATAAGGCATTAACCTCGCATGCTGGTCAACTATATTAACTAAAGGCACGCAGAGGTGACCTAAATGTTGCCTGAACCTAACACGAAGCGCTAATTGTACTACAATGACGACAGTACAAGTTTACGTATGCGGAGAAGCTAGAGACACTCCGTCTAGGTCGGAAAGGATAAAATTCCATCCCATTCAAATCCGGAACAAGATGAACCTATTTGTGGAACGGTCTGATGAAAAAACATAAAGCAAGCCAGTAAGGCTGCGTTTCCACCAGACATGTGCGGGTATGCGTAGCGAGAGATGTGTTTGTTAGAATCAAAAGAATCGCTTCATTTACCCAGCGCTGAGCGAGGCTAGGTAAATGAAGCGATTATATTGGTTATAAAGAAACACATCCCTCGCTACGCATCCTCGCATATCTCTGGTGAAAACGCACCTGTACTTAAGAACTGATGCAGCTCTGTCCATTTTGTAGTAGTTATTGACACACGAGTAAGTCCAAGCACACTCATTCAATCAAACCATTAGTAAACACCAGATGTCAATCTGTTTTGTGAACTGCCAAGTGTCAAAGCAGAGAAAGGGGCAAGGTTTAATAAACATGGTCGTACTCACCAAAAGTAACTCCTGAGGTAGGTCCCCGCCGTTGTTGATCCCTCGGTTCATCGCCACAAACTGTTCCGGCAAAGGCTTGTCTTTAACACTGGGGTTGTGTAGTGACGTGTTCAACATTATTATCGCAAAACTTAGAACGTAACACGTGTCGGCATTGGTAAAGATGTCCGGGTTTAGTTGGCAGTATCTCTGAGCGAAACACTCCATCATACGATCGATCTTCTGCGCCTCGCCCGGTAGACGGAAACTCCATAAGAATTGTCTGTAATAGATAACGCAAACACTTAGTATCGGTCCATTACTCCCCGAGTTCCCCCACTGAGACTATATAGGTATAGCTCTTTGTAAGGCCTCGTTTTTAACTTTCTATAAATAATAGGGACACAGTCGTCATTTTTCTGCAAGCCAGAAAGAGAATAGTGTGAACGACCTTAGTGCAAAATGGTATGTCTGCCAAGTGAAACATTTCCGAATGCCAAGTGGAGTCGAGTCTGCAGAATGATGCCTTAATGGTTTATTTGTTTTATTCTAAAAAAGGTAACTAATCTGTTGCCAGTTCGTTTAAATGTATTTAAATTAGAAAGACGGAAAGCTGCTATAGAAAAAGAAAGTGGGCAGTCTATTTCTAGTTAAGTATTAAAAACTAATTAATTAATCAGTTAGGGCATTGGTTTGCGGTATTCCCCGATTATGTTTTGTGGTTTTTTTTTCATTTGTTGAAAGTTAGTACAAGGAAAAATAATATAGATTGTCTACGAACGCAAATTAAATAATCACTATAAAAATGTTTTTGTAGTGTGTGTGTGTTTTTTGTACCTATTTGTTTGAACTGTAAAATATTTGTTAATTAATTTGTACAATCTGTTTTCCCAGAATTTAATTCGTCATCTTTTTGTTTGCCTACAAATTGGGTGGAAACAAGCGCCACAAATGAATTACTGTAAATACTAAAAAGTGATTACGATAAGATAACAACTTCCTGTTTTAGTGATTGTCATTGTTCCGGATTTCAGTACATTTTTACTTATAAAGGTTCCTGCGGACAAGCGCACCGCTACAATGCTACAACCTTACTAATTATAAAGACAAACTAATTATAAAACCATTTTTATAAAGTAATCAGTAATCACTCTACAGATAAGCAAAGCACAATTAAATTGCCTTAACGTTTTATCCACTTGTATTGCAATTTACTGAATCATAATTTCGTCGAACCACTGGCATTTTATTTATGCATTAGATGAAACTGGAACCGTAAACTATTCCCTTTTGCAAAACAATATTCACCTGAAATGGAATCGTGCTATTTGATCCAATTTCCAAGCAAAGGCTTCGCTTGCCAGCCAGGTAACGGGCATTCACCTCGTTTATATTTCACTAAAGCCTGCTGTATAAAATGATTTACTGATCAAAGAAGACTCTCATGTGTTACCGGCTACCGTAAGTCTATATCAGCTGATATGTAGAGACTTTCTTAAACTCACCTGAGTGCCTGAACTAGTATTAGGTCCGTGAAGTCGTGTAATTCAACGAATGCTTTGAGCACCGCCTCATTGAATTCTGAACGTTCGCCGAGGTAGTCGCCTATCGCCGTCTTACTGAGACCTTCGCCTTTGTGAAGAAATTGCGCTACATCTTCGGGCGTCCTCTGCAGTAGACCGTTCTCGTACAGGTATTCGATACCTAAAAAGAAATCGGTACATGTTACGAAAGGTAGCATAGTGAACAAGGTATCGTAAGCGTGTCAGTAAAATAGTGAGAACTTTATCCGCCTCCCAGATATTGTCAACTTGGCTCACTTATAAAAAGTGAAAAATAAGCACAGACACTTAAAAACTTCAAATTCCGAACTTACTCCACGACCGACGTGCGTGAACGTGATAAATAAAAGCCTAAAATTACTAGGCAATGCGCAAGAGCATCTTTATTTGCCAGCAAGGCTTTCTACCTAACCTTATAAGTACTAACAAATATATTTTGTTGTAAAACGCCATAGAGTGGGCGTCGTATCCATACATGATTTGTCACATAAATTACAAAAACGTACCTTAAACTGGCTTTTAAACGATATCATACGTAGGTTTACGATTTTCCTTCTTCAATTTGTATTCGAGTCATTCATATCGAAACATCCTTGTTTAGTGGAATATCAATTGCCTACTTATTAATTTGAATAGGTGCCTACTTACAATACTAAATGTTTCGTTGTGAAGGTGAAGCCTGTTGAAAGCTTAGACGAGTGGTTCACGGCGGCGATATGCAAACTGTCGTGAAAGCGAACGGTGACCGTGCCTGCACCCATTTAGAGCTGCAATCGTAGGAGCAATGGAATGCAACTACCATTCAAACAATGCCCGCTTTACGAACGCTAAATGGCGACCTTTCAATACAAAGCTGGCTAGCATTTGAACCAGCAAGTTCAAATGACTGTAGGCTTAAGAAATAAAGTTTAGCAGGAAACGCCTATGGATACACCAGAGTTGGATGCGGGAGCCCCAAGGACGGGAACTATGGCGTGCAATGGGAGAGACCTTCACTCAATATTGAATGGATAAGAGTTGAAGAGAGAGAGAGATTAAACAAGATAGGATCCTAATTGATAGTAAGTTCCCAAGTGACTATCACCATTAAAGCCAAATCAATGCACTATACAATTTAGATGCTTGCGTCACGATGGTTCTGCGTACAAAATCCTAATGGTATGCGTCTTCAGTGACGTCATCCGCCCCCACACTCAGCCAGGAGCTTCAATGGGGGTAATAAGCGTGGGTTGTGAATTTCAGGCTCCGCATAAGTAAATGCCAAAAGTTACACACAAAAACAAATTACTTTACGGATAGCCAAGGAAACCCCATCTATAACAAAGATTTATCAACCAGTGTGATGTTATTACGAAGATTTTTCTCCATCGAAAAATATAATACCCTGTACGATAGTCGATCGGTTTAACAGACGATAAATATAAGCAATTTATCTTCCGTATCACATACGTCGGGAGTGTGCACTTTGGTTGTTTTATAAATCTCGGTGTCGACTGGGGCTTCCATCTTGCGGCATGCAAAATTGCAGATAGCAGCATGACGGATCGTTGGTGCTAAGTGAGCGAGAACCGGAGCAACCGGGTGACGCTCGCAACAATAACAAGCTTGTTAGCGATAGCGCACTGGCGTCTGAGAAAATACGAAACCCAGATCGATATTTTGATTCTTGCTGAATCCTTTGAATGTAATTGGAAATAGCTGAGATGTCGCTTTTGTGTGGGAATTTGTTCTCACATTGTATTATGGAAAGCTCACAATATTCAAGGATCACAAAAATATAGAACAATACATAAATTGAAATATCTTTCCGAATGAAGATCAAAATAAAGACAAGGTAGACGAAGTACGCAACACCTGCATTACGGCTGACTGATTTTTTCAAGCTTTATTCGTTGGACTAGTTACATTTTCCAACTAGTGACTTTATCGGTTGAATTTTACATAATTTATCAAGTGTTTCAGATTTCAGTCGTCGAACTTGTTATGGAAACTCTTCAATGACACGAATAGTCAAATAACACGACTGAAACGTAAATAACAAGCGATTATGCTGATAAACAACATGATTAATTATAATGGATGCACGACAGACTTCTGTAGTCTTCCAGGAAGCTTAAGTCCATTTTCCTTGTGAACCACCGAAACGAAGCAAACAGGAAAAGTATATGTAAAAAAAAAGACGCTGGCCAGTCTAGTGGTTGAAGACAATGGAAGAGCGTTGAATTATTTCCCGAGGGAAAGAAGCCATTGGAGTCACGTATTTTACGTAATTTGAATTATGAATACATGCATATGCGATTAATAGGGCTAGAGTTATGCAATTACTGGGGACAGTCATGTCTACTGTCTCGCCCATAACAGTTGTTGCTTCACAGTCGAGTAAATATTTAATAGAGTCAGGTATGTTCATTCCATGTTTATTGATTGCCTTTGTTGCTTTCTTTTTTCAACGTATTTTTTATGAAGTAGTCTCCAATAACATTTGCAATCATACAAACTCATGAAATGCACAAACATTTTGTCATGATTTAGGTCAGTAGAGTCAGACTCGAATACCCGAAACCGACGGATTCCCGATGCGCAGGTATTATACCAAAACAACTGTACAGATTGAATGTGAATCCAGTCGTCTGTAAAGTCATCAACGTGTTGAATTGAATTATCTGATCGATCATTTAAATGCTATAAGTACAGACGCCAGCACATCACGCTACAACAATCTGTCAAATTTCTTTAATAAATTTTCAACTTTATCGCCAAAGCATTAGTTTCAAAGTTGATTGGGAAAATTTGACAGTTTCTGATAGCTTGATATGCTGTCGTGTGTACCCAGTCTTTCAGAAAATTATACCGTGAACGACATTTCCAGTGTCGTTACAGTTTCAAGAACATTACTTAACTGTGCAACACTGACTAATATTACAACGAATTCAACTAACGATCTGTTACGGATTGTTGGAAGCAGAATATTGTGAAATATTACTAAGTAAATCCATCCAGCTGCAATTAATGCTGAGTTATTGTTTATGCGAGATATTGCAGATTCCGCGTTTAGTCATCATCAGACAGTTATTTTTTAATTTTCTTATTTCCCATGATGATCTTTTTTCCAATTTATCTTGTTTTATTGCTGTTACTTCTCTATCTAATCAAGTACGGAATGTGGGAGCACTATTATAAAGCTATTAAGTTTTTTCTATAAACAGTGACCATATTTATGATTCTGAAAGAGCGATTACCCTTTACCGTAATGTCGTCGCCATAATCCAGCATGGCTAATCCTGATGCGAAGCCAGCTTACCGCGCAGAAATAATGTTACCGCGTAAAGCCGGTCACAAAATGCTTTGAATTAAAACAAACGGTACTACACGTGTGGTTAATTTATTTTACTAAAAGAAAATGTTACTTTGATGTTTAAAAAACAGTTTTTTTTTTAAGTAAAGGTAATAAAATAATTTTCTATCATGTATAATTCCGATGATGTAAACGGGATAGTGCTATTCGCTATGTTTAGCTCCGTCTCCCTCTTAGAGCGGAATCATGATCGTTTTAAGACTTCATAGTAGGGCCCCAAAGCTTATTAATCCCTGACTGATATGAGTATCTTACCAAAACAGCTAACGATTGGCAAACGATGAATAAAATGTATTGAATTGATCGACTCTTTTCCTACAGTTCATTCGTTATTTAGAAAACAGGATAATGGCTGTCGTATAACGTCGTGACCCTATTCATAAGATGACATCATTAGGATGTTGTGCAACCAGGTGCCGCATACGACTACATCCCATTACGCCAGCTCTTGAGAATAGGAGTGCTCGAGCGTCTGCCGAGCTTGGAGCATGTATTCAGAAGACCTCGTGCCTTACATCTAACCTCTCGTGAAGCTAGTTGTTATTGTCAACATGACCTAATTAGTACCAGAACACTACCTGAAGTATCTTACAAGCGAAAAACGAAAAAAGATTTTCGTATTACGAAGACTAAGCTAGGGTGAGCATTATTCAAAACTGCTGAGTGAGTTAAACGCCAAGCCAGTACATGTTCTTATAAAAACTCTTCATTTTCCTCTAATGCGGGCAGATGATTTATTACCATATCGAAAGCGTTCTTGATCGAGGTAATTTGTACCGTTACTTGCAGAAAACTAACCTATATCAAGTTCACCTATCGGAGTTAATTACAGGATGGAGACTACTGTTACCGATTACATATAATGTAGTGTCTGGTAGTAGCATATCTAAGTGATCGGGTTTACTTGACATGATCACGAGAATGCGATGAGGCGTAACATGAACTTGCATTAAGTAGAAAGAGCTGAACCAGTGAACAAGTCACTGAAAGATTTTCTCACCGATACTGACGAAGAAAATTGGAAAGCAACTATGAAAGAAACACGCGAGTTTTAAAATGGTTCTTGTTTGGATATCGATTAGCTGAACAAACATTCACCCTGCCAAGATTAAAGCGGATCAAGGCCTTAACACCATTTTGGTTTATGATATTTTTTAATTTAGCCAGATAAGATTTTATGAAAGTACAAAAATATGGAATAGCGAAAGATGCGTTCAGTTCCAATGAGAAATGTAGTGGAAGATATCGAAGTGACGCAGCTATTTTAAACTAGAACGTGCTGCAATAGGTTTTTCAAGGATGCTATGCGCACGAATCCGCACGTTATAACTGGCAACTAATGAAAGACCTAAGTAAAATGTTTGCAACATATACAAGTATGCATATGGCCGATCATTAGAAAAGGTTTTAGTCAGCAAGCCTCCAAAGCTAAACAAAAGCAATTAAAAAGAGTTTATCTAATTTACGACAGATCTTTTAAGCACGTTGTTCGTTGGACAGGTGTAAAAGTGCAGGAATAGAACAATCTGCAGAATATGTCGTTCGACCGGCCGTGGGAACGCCGCACCTGCCGCTTGATGCGGCATAGCTTTATATCAAGAATTCTACTCCTTTTACTGCCATTACATTAATGATAAGAACCACATTAAAAGCTCGTTAATTGCTTCATGATTAGTTCCAGTCAGTTATAATAATTCCCAAATCGCTAACTCTGCGCAGTAGCTCAATTCTATGACATATAGCAAAATAATATTATCTCCATTGGGGATTTTGAAACCTTGATGGTTGGCCAAAAAACATAATGCATGCCGACATTGTCTACCATATAAAAATTCCTAGCCAACACATACAATAAAAGCGTCTGGACCGTTAAGTGTTTCGAGTTAACGAAGTCTAGAACTATATCTGAGTCGATAACTGTTCTCATTTACATTTAAAACTTCTTTCACTATACTATATTTTTGTCCTATACCAGACTTCATGTATTTTACACCTTCACAAGGGGTACGCAATCAAAGAAATAAACTCAGCAGCACAAAAGTTGAAATGTTTTTAATAATAAAACCGCGGCGCAACAGGAATTTGTCGTCAGATTGTATGGAATTCTTAAGCAAGCCAGTTATTTCATTCCACGAGCTCTTAAATACGCATATATCCACGCATTGTACATAGGAACTAAATGAGAAAACACGTCCCAATGTGACCGATGTATCGTGAAGAAATGCCTGAATCGTTGTTCATATAAAAACCTACTTCGATACTTTCTCTATTCCAGTAATTGAAACGAACGGCTACGCTGCTAGTTTTTGTGAGACACACGGAGCAGGTATTACGGGCTACGGCCCTTAATCAAACGGGCTTGTCAGACTCTCTAGAAGAACGTATGTATTTGTTTTTTGCTCACCTTTCTTTGGGTCCATGTTGAATTTCTTCCTCCCTATACTCATCTGCTTGGCTTTACTGTTTTGCTTACACTCCTCCTGCCCATCCAGAGCCTCCAGCTCCGCGACCACTTCACCGAGCTCATCTTTGAGTTGCTGCAACAAAAAAAATTAAGGTTCATTAAAGTTAACATCATTTACATTTTTCCTTACACTATCCTCTATTAAGTTTTGAGCAGTTCCGGGTGACCTTGTTCTTTGGATGTTGCGTTATTGGTTTGTTTTTGAGAATATAATTATCAGAAACTCATTTGTTTTTAATATAAAGTTCCTTCCAGTTTACTTGAATCCATAATGGGCGCTTTCGGTATTTTTTTTAATCCGTGTTGAGGTCAGGCGACAGATCCGACTGAGGCTTTCAATTCCCTCGACATTATTAGTGCAGATCATGTTTTGAATAAACACTTTGGTGTCAGTGGCGGGCGTGAGTGGCGAGCGGCGACCACAAGGCGAACCGCAAGACGCAGCGCATTCTGCGTTGCAGCCGCAAGCGCAGCGTGGTGTTAGATTCAGAATACGAGAACGCTCGTATTGCAAATACCGAGGCCTTCTGACTTTATTTGCATATACACGCGTCATTATCCTTACTCCTTTTATTTTACTGTACAATTTCGATTCGTAAGTCAAGGTATTTTCCTTGATATTTTTTGTTTTTTTACGTGTTTCATTTTTGCTTTGACTGTCCGCGACTATTTAGGGACACATTCCATACAATTAAGCTGTTGTTAATTTTCACTTATTATGATCAAAACCAGTGATTTCCTCTACCCTTACAACTTACAACACAAGTTGCTCAGATTTTGGCGTTCCACTCGACCTAAGTTAATCATAGAAACGTCATCGCCAAAATCTCACAAGACGTTCCGGATTTCACGAGTGGCTGACGTGGCTGTATGTGATCGGTCGTAGAGATTGTGCTTACTATTTAATTAATATATTAACACTAAAAGAGGCCAATCATTCGTAGTCATTTAAATTCAAAAGACTTTTTATGTCTATTCAGATGTTACAAAAAATGGGCTCTTGCAGCTCACTATGAGGATTAATAACAAAATGCAAAGGAATAATAACCAGCTACTTATTACCTCCACGAGCCAGAACAAACGCGAGCCCAGTTGAAAATCACAAAGACAAACGAACAGGGAACAATGACCGAAAGTAGGTAGGTAGCTAGTTTCGTTAGTTCTTCGCGTTTGCACGGTTCTTTTGCTGTTCAACCCCGTGCCTTTCAGGGAACTGCCTCGTTGTCGTGAGCATGCAATTTAAATGTATAGTGCTTGATATTTTGCTTTCATTGACCTTGAATCATACCGCCGTTTGCATGCATTTTCCGTTTTCATGTGAATCGATAAAATTTCTTTGTTTGATAAAGAATTGACAAACATTACATTAGCAATAATGGAGACGAATCAATTTCAATCCAAGGTCTTGCTGAAACGCATAGACGTTTGAACCTAACCGACGGTTAGCATCCGTGTTATTACGGTTTCAGTTATGATTCCGACCTATTGTTGTTCGTACCACGACTGCATTGTTCCAACAATTATCAACAGCTAGGCATCATTAGAGCAGCACTAATCCTGTAAAATTCTACCTCCAGTTCGTTGAAAACTGCACAAGAAAACGGCCAAGTTTTCGTTATTTTATGACTGATCGGGCATCCCAATACATACACATCTAAAAATAACAACAGTGGACTTATCAATAGGCAGGCGTAGCCCGCAGGCAGTCTACAAGAGGACCAGTGAATACGCCGTAATAGAAGCTCAAACAAGCACACAATGGCCGCTCCTCGCCACGGTCTGGCAACGCTAACATTATTTGCGGTCCGCTACCTATTCCCCCAGGAGATATGATACCGGCCTTCCTTGTCTAGACGATGAAATAAGCTCACAGGAAACTAAATTTCGAGTAAGTAATAAACTTTACTGGCGTATGCTCGCCAAAAACTTTATACACCATTAATCCACTAATGGTTTACACGCTAACATGATCTGCACATCAAATTTTAATATTATATAATGAAATTATCTGATAATTGACTGTAGTGCTTGATGCGCCTACCATAATTACGTCGAGAGCTCGCTTGACTATCAAAATACATAGTGATAATTTTGCTACCATAATTATTATCTTAAGCTAATTAGCTTATAATGAGTTTTGGTGAGAACTTATTCAGTCACGCATTCAAAAGCTTATGTATGTTACAATATACGTGGCTATGAGGTCAAAGTTCGAATAATAGAAGAGAGCGTATAGCGTATTGAACCTCGGACAATGGAGGAATGAAGTAAACAATAACCTGCAGACAACGTTTATGGAATTGCAATTTACATTAGCTTTTCAAGCATTCCTAAACGAACAACCAGAATAAATTAGTATTCTAGCTGCAAACAAAGGTCACCTTGCCGGCTTACTCCTAACAAGGTTATTTTCAGGCAAGCTTATTGAGATGTCCTGTCTTTAGTTGGTGCATCTATAACAGAATGTCGAGCTTCTACGGTGCAAATGATGAGATTGAAAATAATTTGATTTTCATTTATAGTGGTTCCAAGTGTAGGCCCGCACTCTGGCTTAATGCCGTCTAGACGGGTTTTTGCCCTGCAAATGTAGCAGGTGACTGAATTCCTACAAGTAGGAAAAAGCCGGATGCACTAAAGCCGCATTTTGAACGAAAGGCTTTAAGAGTTAGAGTGAACTTCTATGACGACAAGTATCGAACGTTCACGATGGAACTGGATGTACTTTTGATATGCGTATACCATAATGCAATAGTCTGAAATAAAACATACGTGAAACTCCCCAAATAATGGAACTTCTTTCCGCGGGAAGGGTTTTAATATAAGTTCTGCCTTGTATAAGGATAAATCACAAACAAGTGACGACCTAACTAAACAATGACACAACACGTATCGCGTTGTGATTCATCCCAATTTATATACTTACCACAATAAAATTTGTAAACTGGAGATTCTGAGTACTGCAGCCTAAAGGAAGTCACAGATACTGATATCCTGATGTTTATTATATAATTATATTGAGATCACCGTTTAAAGTGAGTGGAAAATACTGCTTGCAGCCGGAATTGCATCAAGATTTTAATGATTTTAAATAATGATCATTCAAAATAGCAAAAGTTTGTTTATTTACTTATGAAATTCAGTATATTTGAGTAAGAATAACCGCTTTTACTATTAATCAATCTCGCAACACTACCTCACATATTTACTTTCGCCGAGATACAAATGAACCTTTCACCGATATCATATCAAAAGTGAATGCTATGAATTCGCTACAGGTTACATCGGCACTTCAACACCTTCGTTTTGCCAATTTTATTTAATAGTTAATTTTGCATTCATTATTTGCTTGGTTTTTGTATATAAATTATTAGACTGTACTTGTTGAATAGATTCTGTGACGTTTTCAGATATCGTACAAACTGAAAAGACCGAAAATCCCTAGCATTTGCCAGCAAAGACTGATTTCGGACAGGCATTCGATCAAAGCATTATCTGGTCCAGCGTATTGAGCGGATATCAGTCTAATTCAATAGGAATCGTTTGTTACACGGTTTCTATGAGAATGCTCGGAGCTCTAAATTGTTGCCTAAGTCCACGTAACACTGTGATCAAGAAGATTTGTAACTGCGACGGCTCATTTGGATGCGATGTGAGCTGAGCCCATAATGGATGGCGATTAAGTCTCGCGCCGTATAAATAGCTGGAGACACGAATACCCTGGTGTTGATGCAATTGTGAAGGAAATAGCGCCAACACGTGGTCTGAATTTCAATACGCACGTCATAAAATGATGATTTATGAAGGTAAATTCTTTTATGTGGATAGGTACGTTTCATTGTCATGGATTTTATGACTAAAAACTAAAATGATTCACTATTGTTTTAATGGCAATTACTGAACTTAACTATTAAAAAATTAGGCATGCCTTTAAACAATTAAACGTTATGGTTGTCTGTTGGATCAGTAGCTGTTCTTGGCAACGGCTGGAGAAAAAAACAATCTGTTTAACACTGTTATTTAACTGTTCAGCCTCTCTATTTCTCTACTCTCTACCACTTTTGTATGATGTTACTTAACATGATTTAGCGGTAATTTATTTATAATAATTTGATTCTATTCCATGTTCAAAGGTAAAGTGATTTAGTCACAGTTACATGAAAAGATAAATATAACCATTTTGGTAATAACAGTCAGAGTGAGCCATATCCGTTATTATAAACAATTGAACTCTACGAAAGTGTGACCCCGGTCCACGATATTATGTAACATTTATTTGATCATAGAATAACTTTCTATGATTTTTAATCTTTTAATAATGTAACGATCTGCAGACGACATCACGCTACGATTCCACAAGAGGCGTATCGAATGGTATTTGCCTTTAAAATGCGATTTCTTTAACCACTAGTCGAATTGTTCAAACGAAGCAAATTAATCTGAAGTGGTCTTGAATAAAGAATATTTAGTTCGTCAATATAAAGCGACATGGCATGATTGAAACACAATAAACAACTGAGATCAATAGAAGTTGGTAAAAGGGCCCACATTGATCAGGGTTCCCGACATTGATAAATCATTCCTGTTGTACTTTTAGCTATTCAATCTAATGATATTTGACCCCAAGATTGAGCAATAACTGAACACCATTTTCTATGACGGGTATATTTTGAGCTTGGTTGTTATGCGTTATGTTCATGACTGTGACGTGAGTTCCACATGTGACTAATTACTCAATGTTTAAAATACATCTCGACAAATGAGAAGCACATATGGGATTAGTTCCTCGTGTTACCAACTACACTTCTCATCAAAAAAATCGAAACACTTTCGTTTTTATTGTTTTTGTCCTAATTTTTTACAAAAGAGAATTAATTCCATGAAAAAAAAAACATTATTGTGTAGCTGGCAGTTTGGTCATTACAGTAAGAAGAAAAAAATCAAAATTCGAAATTAGAATTTCATTTGTTTATCCTATAAATGAAATTAATCACTGTTTTGAGACAAATGTGTATTTAGGGTTGGAGTACGTTTCTCGTTTAAAAACTAAAATTAGCGCTTGTCTTTAAACTTTTTGTTTCTTATTTCATTTACTGTGACTTTGGGACGTCTGAAAAAACTTTTTTTTCTAAAACATATGGATACTTCGCCCGCAGAAGCCGCCCAAGTGGTGGCATTGCTGGATTCTGGACTTAGTCAGCGTGTTGTGGCTGCAAGATTGCATCTAAGCTTATCATCTGTTCATAGAGTCTACAAACGCTATCGGGAGACTGGTTCGTTCACGCGCCGTTCAGGATCTGGCAGGAATCGGGTCACTTCTGAGCGAGATGATCGATTTATTGTAACAACCTCTTTACGAAATCGACGCCTTAACGCTTTTCAACTGCAGCAGCAGCTTCGCGTTGTACGAAGAGTAGCTGTAAGTGACTCTACAATAAGAAGAAGGTTGAAGGAACGCGGATTGGCACCGCATAAGCCAGCGAATGGGCCGAAATTAACTGCAGACCATCGAAGAGCGCGCCTTAACTTTGCACGCGAGCACCTAACTTGGTCATACCTTCAGTGGAGCAAAGTACTGTTTTCTGATGAGTGTAAAATTATGCTGTATGGTAACGACGGAAGGAACAAGGTCTACAGAAGAGATGGAGAACGCTTTGCACAATGCTGCATTGAAGAAAAGGTCAGCTATGGTGGCGGTTCGTGGACGGTTTGGGGAGGAATCAGCGCCGACGGTAAGACAGAACTTGCCTTTGTATCTGGGCCACGGCTGCCTGCACTAAACTCTCATCGGTACATCGAACAGTGTCTTGAACCTCATGTGATGCCCTATGCACATTTTATTGGCAACGACTTCATATTCATGCACGACAATGCTAGAGCTCACACCGCGGGCGTCGTACGAGATTATCTTACCGAAGTCGGTATCTCCATTATGGTATGGCCAGCAAGAAGCCCGGACATGAATCCCATTGAACATCTATGGGATGAATTAAAGAGACGAATTCGAGCAAGAGATCCAGCCCCAGAAACACTTAGCCAGCTGCAAAATGCAATCCAAGAGGAATGGGATAATATACCACAACATGTGATCGTGACTCTCATCCGATCGATGAAGAACCGTATGGAAGCAGTAATAAGAGCTCGCGGAGGGAATACAAGTTATTAAATAAACGTTTCTTACATTTTTTTTCATTTACGCGTGTTGTTTTACCCATTTCCTTCATATTCCATACAGGGTAAAAATTACTCATTATACAAAATACGAAACCTATGAAGACTTAATTTGAATTTAGAACATTAACATTAGGATTTAAAAACCTCATACTACTCACTATTAAATGACATTTTACATTTATTCCTAAATATACACATTTTTCTGATAATCCTTATCAAATCATAAACTGCGAGGTGTTTCGATTTTTTTGATGAGAAGTGTATTTATAGTCAATTAGTAAAACAAATCAATGAACTTTATGAAGCATTTTTATCAAATTATACGCCGCCGGTCGTACTATCAAAGGGAAGCAATAATCACAAGAATTCGTAGTTTTAATAAGACATTTCGGGGCTGTTTCATCAAACATTCCTGTCATCAAACAATGCGAAATTTAAAATTATTCTATGAAAATATGTAATTCATATTAACAGCATAAAGTATAGTCTGGTATAAGGAAAAACAAGTGTACCACAAGAACTACGTATTAGTCACATAAAATCACTTCAACGCAAACGGATCCAATTGTATTATTTGTGCAATCATCTTGATGAAATCTATTGAGAGTGGACTATAAATCTAAATCAAGTAACCATGCAGCGAGCAATCATGTAATTCAAACTGCAAAGGCCTATTTGCAATTTCATCAATTGCTTATATGCCTTTTATATAAGCTCTGTTATTTAATTAGGGTCTTTTGTAGCATTGTGTTTATTCTTAGCTATATTGTCAGTTCGCAGGTATAGTTCGGATCCTTCACGTGACATTGGCGGCACGTAACGAAAGCGAGCATGCGAATCCTTAGAGACTTTCCCCTATTAATTCACTTTCCCGACGCTGTTTGACTCCAATTTCGTAGAGAGATCGATTCGTTGTTGTTATCTTTTGATTGCCAATATTCTAGACACGTATTTCTTCTCTAGAAGTCTTGTTTACGTTTCTTGCTGTGTTTACTGTAAGAAACTTGAATACAGGCTTGGAAAACATTAGTTCCAAGAAATGTTTAATCATTAATTTCAACACAATTTAGAAGGCTACGCCAAAATTAACGTTGAAATCGCATGGC
Source organism: Mamestra configurata (assembly GCA_002192655.3). NCBI lineage: Eukaryota > Metazoa > Arthropoda > Insecta > Lepidoptera > Noctuidae > Mamestra > Mamestra configurata. Next base: position 94,880 of record NDFZ01005182.1, read on the forward strand.
ATTTGAAAAAGAAAGGCTTCTGCCAGAACGTTGGTAATTAACCATAAGTTGTTTAAAAGGTAATGTTCACCATAAGTCTATAAGTCGCATTAGGTTGACTGTGGGCTGGGTTACACAGGCGGTCGCTGCCACATGACTCACGTTAACAAACAGTACCCTGTACCCACCCTCGACAAAAGGACCGCTGGGGCGGATGCATATTTACAAACTTTGCTTCCGCGTCTCGACTAAAATATTATCTTTTAAGGGTAACGACAGAAATACAGCAAAGGTTATTGGCTACACGTTAAAAATGTAGTTAAAAGGTTCTAAAATATTGAAAGCTTTTTAAGCGACATTAATTTATAAATAAACTAAGAGTCCAGTGACTCAGAAAATAAACAAAAATACCTTGCTGAACGAAAATACATACAAGAAGATACAATAATTCAGAGAAGTATTTGACAGACAAACTCTTAGTCATTATACTCAGTATATTTTGAGAAGTATATACATACGTTTGCACAGACTGTCTACAAACTTAAAAAGAAAGACGCTAAAACGGTTCAGGTCGTACAGAAGTAAACCACACGATATTTAAATATAGCGCCGTCAGTTTAAAATGTAGAGTTAACGTTTCTAACAATAGCTTTCAGGTCAATACTTAGCCCTTAACGACACGGTCCATCGGCTAATGGCGTGGCTAATTTATGCCGAGCTATAAATATATAACCTACATTATTAGGGCACAGGCGGTATCACATAATTTATTGGCTATGCAACGTTAGCAACTATGAATAAAATTTTGATAACACGCTAACGAGAACAGATTAATATTCGTAGAGATATTAGGAATCAGATCATGCAATTTATCGATTTGTTGAACATGATTAGGATGAAGTTTATTACAAGAGGTTTGCTAATGGGTTTTTAATGTATCAATAATAATTTAGAAATTTTTATTTTTACTACGCCGCATTACATTGGACCGGTTTGAACTGCACGCAGCCGAGGTGAATCGCCTCAGAACGTTATGTGAACAGTTCCTGGCAGTGTTCCCAACCGCAGCAACAAATTATACTATTGTCATTGCACGCAGACGTACTGCCACAACGACCTTCACACCCATACCGACTGGAGAAATAGAGTTCCGTTAATATCCCCCGATGCTAAATTAATTCAATTCACACACAGAGTTACACACAAACACAAAACAAACAATCAAATAATTAGTCAAGACTATTTGCAGCAAAATAGTTTCATCAACAAATCAAGTGACTGATGAACATTAGGTCAAGGAATATTAAAAAGTTCAATTGGAAGAAATACCATTGAAACCCAGTCTCAATGTAAGCCCTTGGCTATGTTTGTGAAAATAATTTAATCAGTACAATTATTGCCATGTTGAAGTATTAATTTATTTCGTTTTCTTTGCCTTTGATGAAACATCAAAGCTCTCTTTATTGATGAGATTTCTACGAATTTGAATATGGATTTAAAATTACGAAGGCTATATGCTGCGAGCTTTAAAGTGAAATTTCTGGGCTCTTGAACTCTCAATTACATAGACTCTAGCAGTCGTTTTCATTAAGCACTTCTGAAGCTTCATCGTCGATGGAAAATGATTCTTTCACGTTATGTCTTCATCCCAGAGTAAACCGGGAAGGGTTCCAACTATAGTACATTGTTCACCGAGAGGAGAAAGTGACCGATTACCGTCGAGGGTGTCGTTTGAAGCCCGAGCCGTAGGCGAGGGCTTTAAAACACCCAAGATCGGGAATCGCAGTTTCTCTCGAGTGATACATAGTGCTTTATACTACACCTAGAAGGAAAATAAAAAACGAAATCTTTACTAATTGAAATTTATATTGAAATTGTTGCAGTTAAAACTGAATCCTCAAACAACACACAAATTGGAAATGGCGCCAATGGCGTCTGCAATTTTCACATGTTCTTTTTTCAAATTGTTTATCCTGCCGCCGCAGGGTCGCACTGCCAGCCCGACACCATCCAACACACAGCTAGTGGCCAGTGTCATTTTGCGAACTTGGAGATAAAAACTCACTGTAAAAACTTTTTGGCTTTTGATATTTAGGTTACCGGCGCATAGTCTTACCCAAAATTAAAAAAGAAAAACCACGTAAGAAATGGATTTTCATACACTTTTCTCTCCCGCTCAGATGCGTTTTCTCCCCGCATATTTGTTCGATATGCAATGACGTACTTTCTACCGTAAATTTGATAAAGTATCAAGGTACTTTCTAAGCAGGTGTAGTATAAAGAATATTTCCGATACTTTTAATGAGTGGCCCAGTGATATTTACCATCCAGCATTGTGTGCCAGCGCAACTATTATTGGTGTTTCCATTTTTGAATGAACTCTGATCTTTCGAGGGAATACTGCGTTCCTTGAACCTCAATAATAATATGTATCGAGTCACTTGGATATAGGAATGTGTTATGTGATTTCAACTCCATAAATATCTAAAATATATCGTCTTACGTTTCAAATATTTAGATATCAACTATCGTATACCGTTTATCGTCAAGAAGTGTCCTTACTCACCTAGATTTAATATCAATACATTTATACATTACATTTATGCATATTTCATTACAAATCTTTCGAAAACTGGGCCAAGAACAGTATTGAAACATGCTGATCGCAGCCGCAGCGGCGAAAGGAGGATGAACTTCAACTTCTCTAAATACTTTCAAGGATACAATGGCTAACAATGGGCGGTATAATGTAATCTATGGAAACGATTAATTGCTAGTTTCCACATAAGTTACTGAACCTCAACAATGTATCACGAAATTAGTGGAACATTATTTTTCTATTACACGATAAACAACCCGGTAGACTAGAACTGCCGTTGTGAAAGTTATTAATTACTGACAACTTATCATTGACACGAAATCTAAGTGCGATTTCTATAGTTTTTCATATAAAACGTTTATAATTAATTATAGTTTACTACAAAAGTTGTACTATTCGTACGTATTAGTACAGAATAACTAAAGCTATTCCATACTCCTATTATCGCTGAGTTGGGTGGTATTTCATAACCAGTTTTAAATACTATGTATATTACAATTATTCATACAGACGGTGCATTTGCACGAACCGCTCCAGTTAACGCAGACTTTGCTAATTTTTTCACGTAGTATTGTGTAATCGTGTAACACAATGTTAATTATGTGTCTTCGATTTTGTTATACTTCAATCTCGTCCCACTTCATTTCATCCATTTATTAACTTAGTTATTTCTGAATTGACACTCATTCAAATGCATGCTATATTTACACTTTAACTTGTATTAACAACAGATATATACAAAAATGTTTTTATCATTCTTATTCATCCACAGTAACGTTCATATTCATACGAGAAGTTAGTATCATTATTATACAAGACTTTAGTAATCCCCTGAAATAGTACGGCGAAACTTAATCAAGAACTTGGCTGGAAGAGGACCATACGATTTTACGCAAGATTCTGTCCGTAATAACTTTTGCAATCTCTTCCGCCACGTAGAAACTTTGCTTACAGACGAACTTTACTCTTTCCTGTGACTTAATTAAATCACGAACAGTCCCTCAAAACTGTGCTCAGTACGGTAGCCTCTTGACTGTACCTTGCTCGTTTTAAACTCCAGAAATCATGGAACTATACGAATTGAATCTATCAGTTTTGGTGATACAGGGAGATACAGTGGTAAGTCAATCGGGGAGTCTATAATAAATCGCGACGACACACCGAATATAAAGAATCGACATTGTTGTATCCAGCTACATTGGGTCTACTACTGGGTTATAAATAGAGCGATCACAAAAGATCTGCGTTTTTATTTCAAATCCTTCGGTGATGTAATCCGTGCTTACGTTCACATACCATCTACGGAAATATGTCTATCTTAGGAAAACTATAACAGTAGAAGTTTTATCGAAGTATTTATTATTTCCTAGAATACAAGTCCTGTTTATTTAGCGCCTGATGTGGTAATGACATAAGAATTCTCTAACGCAAAATGACATCAGTTGAATGCGGCTACGTGGAACGCGACCTTCAGGTGAGGCTGTTGAAGTGAATAACAACATGTCGCAGACTTTGTGTAAAGTGATTGTTACATTAGCGTTGATGCAATGAGAAGATAGGTATGCCTTAGTTGTTCGAACACAGTTACTAGTGAGACTTTGGTGCAGGTACCATGACAGTTAAATCGATTGCCATGGAGACACTGCGTCTGCAAGTCATTGCTCGGTTTTTAGTTTCTGATCAAGAGTTGCTGTGCTAGGAATGTGTGACAAAACTAGTTGTTTTGCGATGTAGGTAATAGCTATTGCTTTCTTAAAATATAAGGTAGATGACACTAATTGGAAAATTTAATTCGTCAGTCTAGCCAAACAAACAACAACATTTCTGTTGTCCGTGACCTGTTACATGTACGCTTCTTACTAATTTGCCTACTTAGGTTAGGGAAATATATGTATGAGCATTGAATAAGAAATTGTAATGTATAAGATTAGAAACACCCCAACTGCGTACCTAACACTTTTATTTTTATCAAAATTGCAAGCCTTTTGAAGGAAATTTCTAATTTATTGTTTCATGTTTGAAATATGTTCGAAAACGTAAAAAAATAATTGATTTGATACCAGTGAAAGCAATTCGACATACAAACAATGCTTTCAAATTAGCACCAATTAAAAAATAACGCATTTAATGACCGACAGGGTTGTTGCATGGTTGTCAAGAACATGAACCGAAGACCGATGCGTCACATGAAGCTTAGGTATAAGGGTAAAATGAAAAGAACTGAACCGGATTAAAATAAAAACCTGTAGCAACAGCCGCTTCACCGCGGTTAATAACCCATGAGGCAGGCGTTTTTAATAAAGATTTCATATAGGTACCTACGATTTCTACACTACTTAGTTGTTATAACCCAGCGAGCGTGTTTCCTGCGAGTTAAAATAAGTACATGTAAAAATAATAAAATGATTCACCGGTTTCCATTTCCACGCACACGAAAGGGCACTTTGACCTGTCTTTTCCTACTGCACTTTTAATAACCTTTCTGGGTTCACCAGTAATTATGATTGTGGACACTAGCAATACGATCCCTTAACTAAAATGTTTGCCTTTAGATCCAAGTTCACATTTTTAATGCCTGAGAACCTGTCCAGAACGTGTAAATTAAATTTAGTATACTGCGCAAAATAATCTCATACATTTGTTTATTCTTTTCCGTCCTCATCTTGTTGCTCATTAACTTCTAAAACAACGCGTGGAAGTGAACAAACTTCGTACAAGTTCTGTTAGGAATTCTCATTTAAAAAAATATTATTTTGCATCTATGTAGGCAAGTAGCAACATAGATTGTGTTGTCTGCGCAAGTGACTCAGCGGGCAGTACTGGAGAACTATAGAACTTTATTATACTAATTTGCTTGCGACTGGCATTCATTATTTCCAAGAAAGGTGGCGGGTATCACAGGCGAACGCCGGCTGCTTATAGATGTAAAAGATTTGATTCTACAAAGACTAGTTTACTGTCATTTAAATTTTTAACCTTGTGAATAGTGCTATGGACAAGAGCTAGACACGTCTATCAACGCTGCACATTCTAGTTGCAGTTTGCACTTTATATTGGTTCGATCAGTAAATCGATGTCGTATTGACCCAAGCGACCTCCAGTCGCCACCACCGCATTCTTGACCCACACACTCACTCGCAGTCGCACAGATATTGAGCGTCACACGAGGAAAGTAACGTTACCTCGGCAAAATTCCGACAGTTTCAAGTTCAATGTGTTTAAAGTCCGTCTTTCTTACCCCATCACCTTGACGCGTGACGTTAAAGAATTCTTACCTGAAAAAGAAAAAAAAAATCGTTAATATTGAAGTGCTGACGCAAACAACATAGGCAGTGGGATTTACCAACATCGATTAGTCATAAAAACCCGCTATCATATCATACGGATGTTTTTCGAGTTACGGGAACCCACTATTTATGATAACATCGAGTAGCATAAAAGTTTTGCATTTCCTACTGGTTTTATCATCGTATTGCGTTCGTGTTATAACAGTCATTCGAAGCTGGATTGTAACAAAAGCCGCTGCAAGTGATAACAATAACAAAAACATGCGATGTAAGCGCAGCCCATTGGGGTGCACTGGGAGTCTCAGCCGGGTTACAAAAAGACGAAACAGCACAATGGGTTCATATTTCCGGGCCGCGGTCACGGAGCGAGTGCCACTGCCGAGCAACTTCCAAAGATTTTCGTTTCGCACTGGCTCCAACAATCCTCGCGTAAATTAAGGCCGATTGTAATTCTGGCCAGCTGCCAAAAAGGGAAGAACGCAGAGACATTAGTGATTTAACTACTTGGCCAGCAAAACCGCTTGATGTCCGTTTTTCAATAAATACTTTGTTCAGTTCAGCTATTGTATTATGTATTATATTATAATATGTCGACTTTCACGTGTAACCCATTTCACTTTAATCTTTTCCAGTATAAAAAATAGAAAAAGCTTTAATTAACTGGATGCTATCAATGTGCGAGTAGTTGCATATTATTTAACACATGTGAGTTAAATATAACTGGACATGAATCAACTGTTGTACCTAATGATTAATGTGTGGGTAAAACGCGGCTTGGAATTCTCAACGACTTCAATGCTAACAGAAATAAAAGACGAGACGAATTCATTTCAATTAAAAGAACATGCGCGACTTCCTACAAATAAAACGACTGCTATGTCCGTCGCCATTATACTTCGATAACGAACGAGGGTCAAACTGGAATATGAGCAAAAATTATTAGCAAAGGGATCTAATGAGACAGTTAGTATGGGAGCGGTGGTCCGTGGAACATGCAAGCCCGACCGACGGCCAACGCCCCCACAAAATTTATCGCCACCGTTGACATCGATCTACGATGGGATTTGAAACGCTAATCAAAAATACCCCTCAAAACTCCAACAACAATGAGCCAGCTTACGAATATCAATTATTTTATAGAGGCACACAGAATTTTAAAACGCTGTTATGTCAATGTAACAAAAAGCTTAAATTATACACTTCATTCTACATGTATAATGTCTCACGAAGGTTAACTGTAAATGATACATACAATTTACATACATGCAATTTCCCTTTTGACCTATAATATAAGTACTGCAATTACTTAGGCTAGCAATAAAGTGAGTTCACATGGCATCTTTATACAACACTCGTTTGAATTGAATAGATAATTAATTTGTTATGTTACATAAATAAACACTGAAACGTCTGAAACTTAATTAGAATTTCTAATCTTACAATAGTTTACGCAATTGGCTGTTGAACAGGATTTCACATCCTTTACATATCAGTGATTAACGAGTGATTTATGTAAAGGCGATTTCTTTTATTTATACAGCATCGTTTTAAATACTCATTTGATGAAATCATAAAAAACATTCTAACTTAATTTTCGAAGATTATTATCGTTACGGTATTACGATTGAAGAGTCACAAAAACGGATTTGTTTAAGCTCTCTTTATGTAACTGGAACCATTAATTAATGTAATCATTGTCTGTGAAGTCAACTGCTCTAGTTTCACGATGCGTTTCAACAAAGTTCATTATAAGAATACAATTGATGTTCACACCAGCTCACCCGCAAATATTGCTCTGATGACTGAATGCACTTGCGAACTTGGCTTGTTTTGTACATCTTACAGTTCAATAATCTCATAAAATCAGACTCACATCGTAATCTTCGTCTAGAATTTATTTTTTTAAAACGTTTGCAATTCAGAATGAGGAAATCAAAATGGAATACCTATCGTGTGGGTTCTTCTTTATATGCACTTCAGCGCACTATTCAATAAATATAGCAGTATTCAAAAACAAAAATATGAATATGAGAAGAGGGTGCATAACTTTGTTTAGTTCTTAGGTCGTTCCTTTTCTTTCAAGAGAGAGATAAATATGATAAAGAAGCCATATGGCGGGGCACATGTTGAACAACTATAACCATCGACATTTTTACACTGGCCGTGACCGTGAGTGTTTAACCCCTCGAGGGCTTAACGTCCTGATTTAATTGGTTTATCTTTATGGTTTACTGCAACAGTTAATCAGCTTAATTTTATGTAAACACGTAAAATATTCAAAAATAGTCAATGGTACAGGTTGATCTATTTCAAATCAATTAAATGAAACCTAATTAGTAAATTATGTTCAGGATTATTATGTAGAACTAACAATTTAATCTAAGGGATCTGTTGTATATTCATGGCGAAAAGATTCCAACACATCCACATAAACGAACTCCCACGCATCACAACTCCCAGCTAAACTGGTAGAAGCCAGAAGCGCCATCAATTACACAAACAATATACAGCTTATTTGAAGTGTTGTGTTTCAAGAGCAAGGAAAAGACAAGGTCAGAGTACGAAATAGAACATTGACATGAAACATGCGGCACACATGCATGACACGGCTTAGCGTAACTGTTCCAGTGCAGACATTCTGCTATATTTACGACTTTGTTCTTTGACAAAACTATTTATAGTTGTGTAGTTTGAAAATAATAGGAAAATAATAATAGTACATATCTACCTACTTAGTAAATCATGAAAAGAATCAGTTATGAAACTCATGAAGTCATGTGACGGATAGATATAATGATGTAGATATATAAAAAATTGGCTTCACAAAAATGTTTCGATGTTGGGTTATGTATGAGTAACGATGAAGGACGGTCAAGGACTTGGCACTCAAGAATTTTCAGCAAAATATTAAGCCAGCAAAAAGGCGAAGACATAAAATACGGTCCCTAAACAAAAATATATGACAGGCGGTATTTTTTGGAAAAAGGGCAATTACGTGTTTAGCGGGGCTTTAACGCCACATTATAGCACCCCATGGGAACATTACAAGTGTCGCCCCCCCTAAAAAGACGACATTTCGAGTGGCTTGCTTTCGTTTCGCATCAGTGACAGCTTAGGAAATCATATTTCAAATGTTGGACAGTAACCACTTAACCACTGAAAGACCCTAATAAACACTTGATTGTTTCGTAGAATTGTGTTCAACGTTGGCTGTTATAAAAAAACAATTGTAATTTGATGAACAATTTTAATTTGAGGAAAATAGTTTAATTAATAAGGGTGCTCGACTACTCATAAACTTTGAGGTCAACAGTCAATCAGTAATAATTACACATTATTGTGTCTGATTGGGTACCGACAAGTAGTCGAGTACTTCAGATATGTATCTTGAGCAGTTTCAAGCTCTGCCAACAAAATGCTATGTTCAGATAAACATAAAAATATTTGCAACTGCGCAGCTCTTTGCAAGATGCTTATTGTCAATTTGGTTTCCAATAAACGTAATACATATAAGAGACGTAAAAGACAAAAAAATAAAAGTCAATTTCTCATACACGGTGGAGGCACGGGTGGTTTTTGACATGAAAGTAATTTTCCGATATTACCAGCAGCACCCACCCGCCAGATACAACGCAAAAACGCATTAGGAACAAGTAGGTATGTATGTATACTTTTACATAAAATGTTAATAAAGGTAAATCAAACCATTTAATACCCCATTTAATCCTATATACGGACTAAAGTATTACAGATTTACGATGGAATTAACCACTGCACCGCAGTGTTTGTAAAACAAACAACTGATTTGTGGTTACTCTATTTCTAAGATAGATTTTATGGCAAGCCTGTGAACGAGTGTCTGGTTCTTTCAATCATTCTTAAAATGGTTGTCTAGAAAGTATTCTCGGGATCGTACTTGTTGGAAAAAGTTGATGCGACTTCTAGAGCACAAGTACACAAAACATGTGAGTGAAATGTGAAAAAGAATTTAGAGATTTTTCCAGATGCAGCAAAAAAATTAATGTTTTCTTTACAACTTTACCCTTATGAATTAATATCCGATCTTAAATATTCTGTTTATTCATAAAGAAATCTGTTATTTCAAAGCTTGATCAAATGAAATATGATTTATTTCAAATTAATCAAACATACGAGTAAAATCACAATGTAAACTTTATGTGTGGCAATGTTATTACTTAACACGTGGCTTTAATTTTGCCTAATTCAGAGAACTGTTTATTAATATAAGTCATTAAGCTATTAATTAAATTAAACAACCATGGGGGTATAGAGGCGTCTCGTGTGGATCTAATAAAATGAATGTCGACGCCAGATATACATCGTGAGCTTTGATACCACCCCTACGATAAATATCAATATGGAACTGGATTTAGAAGGAACATTAATCAATGTAACACACATACCCAAACTTTAGCACAAACATGTTTACGTGGTTTTTCGCCGTTATACTCGCGGGATGACCGTATTTGTTGGTGTTTCTCGGAAGTTGATGGTAGCACTTAAGCCCCATCAGGCATTAGCTTACTAGACCAGTTCCTTCAATGTTTACTGTAATGGTTACAAGAGAAATCACTTAGAACACTAAGTTTCTTTTAAAGTTACAATGACGAAGATTACTTTGAAAGCTGAGTATGGAGAAAACGACCTCAATTTGATGAGTCAGTTCGCAAAAAGTCAAAAAATTATTTAGTCCGCCACATGTGTTGACCGCGTGTCTGTTAGGGATTTCCTGAATTAAAAATGCATTCTGACCGTTTCTTCACGGCTCTATAATCTAATCTCACTTTTACTGGCTTCTCTAGATAATTCCTATTTAACATTTCCAGGAATGGTTATTTAATTAAACTTCGTTAATGTTTACAATTATTTTTTTAATCTTATTTGTATTCTTTGGCACCGTTTCTAAAATTAGTATTGTTATAAATAAACATTTCTACAAAAGCAGCACACACAAATATTATTGTAGAGCGTGCGTCAAAAACAGAGATAATTTCTGTTTTTAAATAAAGCGAATTAGTAGAACTGTTGTTGTACTGTGTGTTGTTTATATACGAATCTTACTGGGTATTTTTACCTACCTAGTTCGTTATCAGAGTCCATATCAGTGTTAGAACTATGATAATTGCCATGTTTTTACGGCTACAGCGGTGTGTGTTAAATAAATTGTGCTATTTGATTAGCTTAATAAAGTAAATTGAACTAAAGTGGATTAAATTAAGGTAATGAAGCAGATTTCTGGAATAATTGCATACCAACTATGTAGAACGTAGCTAATCTATCCACTGTAGCCATGTTTCATTACAAAAGAAGGAAAATGTAACGTTTTGTACAGGTAAAATATTTTATAAATCATTCGAAAACCAATGCTGCTATTGTGCTATTTCATGAGCTTAATAAAGTAAATTGAAGTAATAGTTAAATTAAGATAATGAAGCAGAGTTTTTGAACAATTGCATACCAACATCGGCTGGTTTCAATAACTTATCAACTTTAACCAACTGTCAAATTAACTACCAACAGTAGCTGAAACGTCATGTTTGACAGTTGGTCAAAGGTAAATACTTTATTGAAACTGGCCGATAGTTAATATGTAATAATTGTTCATACCTTTGACCAACTGTCAAATTAGCTACCAACAGTAGCTGAAACGTCATGTTTGACAGTTGATCAAAGGTAAATACGTTATTGAAACTGGCCGATAGTTAATATGCAATAATTGTTGATACCTTTGACCAACCGTCAAATTAGCTACCAACAGTAGCTGAAACGTCACGTTTGACAGTTGATCAAAGGTAAATACGTTATTGAGACCGACCGTTAGTAGAACGTACCAAATATATCTACTATAGCCCGGTCAAGTTAGACCTTGCATAGGTCTCTGATCAAATCTCAGAAACGGTGACTCTTAGGAGAAAAAGTCAACAGACAATTTTATAGATAATAGCATGATCTACAATTTTAGTCTGACCTATTTGTATGATAAAACTTACCGTTTGGCTGGTAAACGCTAAAAACCCACATTTGCGAACTTGACCTTGAATATATATTTTTTGCAAATGTCGGATCGATGGAGACTTTTCACATTTCATGTATAATTTTGTTCCGGACATTCGTACAAATTTTCAGCTCTGCGAATTATTGTAACCTTATCCCAATGAAATGAGCTAACTTGACCGGTTAAAACAAGGAAAATGTAACGTTTTATACAGGTAAAATATTTTATAAATCATTCGAAAAACCAATGCTGCTAAATTAACGTTCAACAAAATAGTTGTATAATTAATTTAAAATTTTGGGGATCGCTTATCTGAGAACAAAATATCTGACGTCAAAACTATAAATCTAATAGTTCAGACACTGAAGTTTGTTTTCGATTCAAAACAAGCCCGGCCAAGTTGTTGCCAACAAACTGGCTGGCGGATGCACAAAGTTTTTGCACGCTCAACAAAAGATAAGAAAAAAAACAAGTAAAAAAATATTTTGCTTTTGATATCATCCAAGGAGGATCCCAGGTCCCCTTGATGATTAGCAATGCAAGCAAAACTAGTCTGGCGAGTCAGTGACCGCGTGTGCAGTTCGCGTGCCCCTTTCCCCCCGCTTCCCCCGGCAAGGTCAAGGTACCCCTCTCCGTCCCGTCTTGTACGAGATTCCAGGAACGCTATCCCATTCAAAGGATACCGGTCAATATTTCGCTCACATGATACTCTAGATGGGAGGTGTTCCATTAACAAATTAAGATCGATAACACCCAAATCTGATTGTTAACAATGTTGGTGAACAAACATTTATTCTTTCTATTTATAGATACTTACTTAATCAATCAGTGATTTGAGTATTTGTAATCTCGATAATCTGAACTAATCTCATTGATTTAGAGATTGTGACGTAAATTAGTCATGACGTGTAACTGTACAAGTTTAATTTAAAATTCAATGCATTCAATATTTAAATAAATGAGGCTCATTGTCATCATTCTATCTATTAAAGTCTAATGAAGTTGTTAATAGACGAGAACATGACTCAATGATTGTTTAAATAGACCAAGGAATTGGATCGCGAGAAAATTGACAAACTTGTGTGAATGTGTCAGGCATGTGTCGGCGATGTCACGCGAGGCAAGGTACAGCTAATAAACATCATTATCGCTTCATGACGTAATGACTGAAAAGGTCATCTTAATTCCACGCAAACACGCCAATCGTACTTACTAGGAAGTACTACAAATTGGCAAAACGTTGTTTGCATAACAGTTTCGAGAACTTCGAGAATTGTGTTTGACCTTAACAATGTAGCAAAACTATGCTTTGAATCACTAGGAATTTAGCCGTCGACATTCGAAGGAAACTGCGGATACAAAGCTTTACATTGCACGAGAGTTCTCGGGACACATTTCATTTCACAGAGGTTTCCTTTGTCAACATATTCGCATATGTAAAAGTATTTTCTATTTCCCCACGCTTCCTTTACAAATCATAGTATCCATGTATCTGTCTGAGGGTGACTGGTATTAATGAATTTCCTGACCGAATTTAAGGGTCCACGGTCAGCCCGAAAGTAGGTAATGGCTGACATTGATGAAGTCTTTTTACCGCAGTGGTAGACCCAAGATTTGACAAACGACTGTCGATAGCTATAAATAGAATGGAGGGTATTTTCGATACAACAAAATAGATCTTGCCTACTAGAATGATGGAAAATATGGTTCGTTTCAAAATATAAGGAAATTGGAAAGACCGTCGGGGGTTTGACGTAACCAATTTAAGGATCAATTTCGTCAAATCCTGACTATTCCCAGGGAAAGCCGGACAAAGACGTATGGTAAAAAATAATCAATATTTTGAAATACACAGTAATCGTCATGCCTGTTTAAGGCGAGGAAACAGTTCAAGACAATCAAAGATTAACAGAAGGATGTTATAGCTTTAACTATACAATGTAGGTATAGGTACTATAGATTTATTTTTTCTAGTTATACTTACAAAAATTATGATGTTCACTGCTGCGCTACAAAAAAGCAAAGTTCATATTCTAAACCAGCTCAATGCACTGCGGACTGTATGCTACAGAAAGAAATACTGTGTGTCATGCATGGCCGGATCTTTATACAGCTTTTTATTCGAACGAGTCACGGCAGGTGAATACGTCACTACACGTAATATAATTTGTTCCAAATTGAAATACCGTGTGAAATAAAATCTTACAATAAGCGACGACTGCACCAGCGAAAATGCAATATCTAAATCTGACGTAATTTTATCTGAACAATCTAACTCCGTTCGGTGCGAAGGTAAACGTAAATAATGATTGCATCCTCCAGGTCTGCAATTAACGTAAGTACTCGAAAATTTCGAAATTGAATAAATTAGGAGAAAAATAATAATTGGAGAATATCGTGCACTAAGGAGACTAGGAGTTATCCAGTATTTCATTGGCGGCTTTTTTATTCCTGATGAGCCTGCTCTTAACCTCGATCTCGCCTGTTGATGAGCAACGGATGATGTCTACGACAGAACGACTGAGCCTAGAAAATGCCTATTAATTCTTGTTTAAAACAATAACCAATAAAATGTATCATTGGACAAATGAACAGCAATATTGAACCAAAACCTAATTTGAAACAACATGCTCTTGCGACCGAATTTGCTCTACTTTCTACACCATAGTATCAGCTCTTTGTTTCTAGATACATTTGTATTCAAAAGGTCCCATATTGCACCGATGATTTATACTGTGACTCAAGCTAAGTGACCGTTGAGGAAATACCATCATGCAAAGCTCGAGGCACTAGAGCAGCAAAACCAAACCGTTGCTTGACTTGAACAAAAGACACATTTGCATTAAGTGACGACGCGAATGAATGCCAGTTATGGCCGATCACGGTGTAAATATCGATGAATTCGCTGAATAATAGTAGGTTAGACATACACTGTAGACAGAATGTAAAAACACTCCAACTCGAATATGGAAAAATTCTTATAAATTGCCAGCAAAATACTAAAAACTTGTAATATATTTGAGTGCTCGGCTTGTATAGAGCTTCAAAATATTAGCATGCTCTAGCAAGCTCTAAATGTACAAACTAGAATTGAATTAAAATTAGCAGTATAACTTTACAGCACCGCAAGGTTTCTGAGGTAATCCTGATCTAATCAATCCATTTCAACTGACCCGAGTTAAACATGTATTTAAATAACATTTGTTGCGTGAGAAAATTGCCCAGTAACTTTTTCAATTTGGACCACAAAGGGAAGTTAAAAGCTAATTTACACGGGCGTAGAGCGGTCAGGTCGTAAAACGTAGTAGGAACGAGGGGTACCTAGCTATTCGATATAGGCGCCATATGTCCATTGTTCTCAGGCTACACATGCGAACTAGTAGGTCGTACAAACATTGTTAGGCAAACATATTGGAATCGTTTGCTTAGTGATGTCACATTGATAAACGTTCCACAGGAGCGGTTATTTGATATTAGATTTTCAAATACGGATAACAGATTTTGTGTACCCGCGTACGTACGTGTGCAGGCAGATCACGTTTGATCGATTATCGTCGAGGAGATAATAATATCACAAGCTTTGCGTTGTTTTTTAACAACGAAGCACGCACGAATTTAATTGCAGTCACGTGAAAATTTTGTCACAAAGAATTAATTGTACCTGTCTGTGTGTTTAACAAAAGTAAAAGAAAATAAGGTTAGCCGTAATGTATATTTTTATTTCCGGCGATTGTGATTGCGTTTTCTTACGCAATTAGGATGAAGATTCTGCTGCGATGACACATTAATCGCTATTTGGGTTTTTCGTAGGTTTGAAGTGTTCATTGCAATTGTGTTCTCAGTTATCAAGTGCTAGATGTCTACAAAGATTCACTTTCTGACAAGATTCATATTTTAGAATTAAAATATTCATTCTCTTTAAATCATTTCAAAACAATATTAAACCGCATACAATCCGCCAAATCAACTATTATTTATTTTAGTATTGAAATAAAGTATTGGTTAATGAAATAAAGATGTGATAAGTGTGTTTAAACAATAAAATGAATACAAAAATAACGTGTTCAGTGTGGCTATTTACTGTGTCCATAGAATCAACTCCCTGGTAAACACGCAATTCAAACAATAGCTATGCTCCACTTAAACAGTCTTGCTTACTTGTTTCTATGTAGAAAAAGAGAAAATATGGCACTTTGATTTATTAACTTAAGTAGACCATTTATAAAGAAATTAAGAAGTCAAGAAATAAAAGAAAAATGGTCGAACCAAAAACAACCAAAACCACTATTGCATACAATACATGCATTGAATACGTTTAATTGATTCATATTGTATCTCTACCGACTCGAAAAAATCCGACATTGATCTGCAGTCTGCACCCGTACGGCGCACCCTTACAGCCGTATTCATAAAAACTTAAAAACCATGGCTTAGCTTAAATTCTATTATTATAGATTAGCAGATTCATTATTCAAAATTTTCTACAGATAATTTGAATTTAGAATCTTTTAAAGAGTATTTAAACTAAGTAACGGTTATTTTTTTATGAATAAGCCTGTAAATGCTCAACGCAAATTGCAATCACAATATCGCTTTCCTTTTGACAGCACACAAATTGTACAGAATATTAAGAATATTCTGTACAATTTTCATCATAAGAAAGCTTTAAGATTATGATTATACAGTGTTATGCAATATTGCTGTTTTGAATCTGTGGTAGATTTTTCACAGTCACTATTGAGAGAAGAGTTCCTCACAGTAGTGACTATGAACCTACTTTAAGTATTTAATTTATCATATAATATGTACAGTTAATTTGTACTCTGTAGTTGTATGTTTCAACTAAAACATTGTAATAAAAACTATTGTTGATCAAAGGTGACAGCTCAATCAAATCATACATTCATGGAACAATGTCCCTGCCTATCTGTACTGTATGTCATTTGACTGTAATGGCAACTGTAAGAGCATTCCCTATTACTGGTTATTTGTATTCAATCCGAGTATTACATTAAGTTCAAAATGTATCATGAATCATACTATTGTTTTGTTTGGGTAAACGTATTCTCTGTACACATTATAGTCCTTCATAGATAAGTAGGAATGAATCATGCGGAATTTGACAGAATACTCTCATGCCGCTTGCCCTGCTTTGTAGAAAGGTTTATCGTTATCGAACGATAGCACTCGTGTAAACACATGTGCTATCGATAAAACTAAAAACAACTTTGTTGTTTTGCGCCTAAAATGATACAATTCATGAAACTACACATCGCAATAAAGCAAGTTTATGTAAAACGTATACAAGTAAGCGTAAATAATACTTCATTAGGCGATATTTCTCCATAATGAGGAATAATATTGTTTAGTCATCATTTCACACGCAGACGCAAAGACCGTGATCGATCCAGCGCATTTGGATACCAGCCAAATGCGATCTCCAGCACCGTGTGTCATCGCATGATGACTTTTACCTAAATACGATCGAAGGTAAGATACAGACCAGTCTAGTGACGGTTGTAAGATCCCAGGCGGAGCGGGTCTTGCCCCGCGGCGCCGAGCCATCCTTCCGCCTGCCCAGCGAACCGTAACCTGAGGGCACGGCAGGCTCCTCACGTTTACGTCGCCCGCCACCGCGTCTCAAAGATGAGAACCAATTGGAGACAGATCCTCGGCGCTCCGGTTCGGCCGCTCCCGGCCCGGCCTTGATGAACATTACTTCACAAGTGCCAACGCACCACGCACATTACACTCTCACACACGCGGGCCTTAACCACACGAACACCAAGATTAGGAAGCTAGCAGGCACAGGATACCTATTAAGCCCACAACACATTTTAAAATAAATTGCGGAGTTTTAAATAAGCAAATAAAGTGGAAAAGTGGATGACTGCGCGTCGCCGGACGGTATGTATTGGTACGAACATTCAATACTTGCCAAAAAAGAAGTGAAGCTACACAACAAAGAAGTATGTTTGCGAAGTGCACAGTAAGCGGCAACGATGACACACCTGATCATAGTCGTCGTCGTAGGTGCGGGTTGCGCGGGCGCATCGTACCAGCAGTGGCCACCACAGCGCGCCGCACAGCAGGCGAACATGAAAACACATCGCGCGCCATACACTTCTCTCTAAGGAACGCACTAAACTGAAGATAGTCGCGGGCGCCACCGTTCTTTGGCACCGTGACAATTACATATACCTACATATATAGATACCACTTCGCTTTATCTTTCTGCACGTCTGTGACAAGGCCGACGTCACAACAATTTATATTTCTAAAGCAAAAACAGATTTCATAATAATAAGGTCATGCCGCCTTTCAAAGTTTAAGTCGAACTACCCACAACTTTAACTGGGAATGTCACATTCGGATCGATTACAAAAATATACTTTATCAGTATCACATCTACTGAACACCTAGTTATCAGCACTTTAATAAATCGTTAGTCGATTGAAAAATCTTTTTTTTCCTTATCCAAAAGCAAAAGGATGGCGAATATCATAGCAATATTGTGGACACTGACGGCACTGTTATCGAGGCTGCGGAAGTGGTAAAGGAAATATGATAAATCCATCGCGAACATTGTCCAGTTCGAATAAATAAAATATCGCACCTCGCTTCAAAACAAGCTTTCATTCGGATGCTTACTGTTTTGAGATTCAGAAACAAGTTTTAGCCAATAGGTATATAAATGTGGAATTGGTACAGTGAAATAATTAGCATGGCCTCACATTATTGTAGAATTTAATAACAGAAGGGACTTGTATAAATGTCAAACAGTAAATTAATAGTTATATAAATTTAAGATGAGTTTAAGATAACAGTGCATCGTTGCATCGCAATGACGCACAGTGGATTAATCTGTGACCTGTGTTCTTTATCTAAACAAATAGAGACTACCTTACTGAGCTAAAGATTCAAGCTGAAAATCACCGCACCGCACATAAAACGGTTCAAATCAAAATGGAGTGAGGACATTTCTAATCTGACGCACATTTTCCTCCTGTACATAATTGAAATTGAAAAATATCGAGCGACAATGTAAACTGTATTGAAAATATCTTGTTTCAACATCAATAGTTTTATATACAAGATCTTACAGCATGATGTATTTACTATGTGGAGATAAATATTTATGAAGGTTAACTAGATTTAGGAATGTAACAGTAAACAACGACGGTGACGTTATGTCAAATATTTAACATAATTATTTCAATATAAAGACTTCGTGTTTTGCTAATGGGATACATCAGCTAGAATAAGGAATAGAAAAACCATTCTAAACATAATAATGCCATAAATCAAGAAATATAATAACACAACTCCCGGTGTCCGACGACGTAGTCATAGCAATTTCCACTTATCCGCCTTATCACTATCAACTTACGGATGATATCACTATTCAAACTCGAAGTTGTGAATAAAAATCTCACAGAATAAAGTTACAATTCACCAATTTTTTAAGCACAATAGTATTTTTTCACAACACTAGAATGAGACAAAAGTGATAGTGACAATACAAATATAATGAATCGACGGAGGGCGACACGTCACGCCCGCGTCGCGGCCCGCCTCGCACTGCCTTACTACCAGGCTGTGTATAGTAAGCCCAGCCCAAGCATTGACGGCTTACGTCAGACCAGTCCGCATGCCGTATTGAATGAAACGGCAAGGGAATAGATGGGTTGCTCTGACATGTGCGCAAAAAAGCAGAAACGAAACTTCTAACATTAAAATAATTCCTTAAATTGACGCTTTTGTATTAACGGTACAAACAGTGTGAGAACATAGCTTTTAAAAAAAAATTATGTCTGTTCGAATAAGTACCGACCGTTCTTTTTTCTTGATTTTTTTGCTAGATGCTTTTAAAACCACAATCAGTTAACGAATAAAAACATGTGACATAAGTTGGTAAAAATGTGCCTAAAAATACATTTAAAGGAAATTTAATGAATTGAAAATGCTGCAAAAATAGAAATAATTAAAAAAAAATGTCTGTTGAAATCGAAGAGAGAAGCGTAGAACGAAAAATACTTAAAAATGTCACTATGGAAAGGAGACGAAAAATAGGATGATATTTTTAACTTATAGACCCAAAAATTAAAGGACATCCCACCCATTTTCTAAAGAGTTTTGGCATAAAATAATATTGGCGGCCAGGATTGAAACAAATTGACTCCGATAGGTGGTGGAAAAAGAAACATAATTAATTAAGACAACAATCCTGTAACTTGATTGTGAACAAAGATATGACAGTATAAAAACTAAATGATTAAAAAAATGCACAATCGTGCACCGAAAAATCAAAAATGTTTTAAAAAAAATCAAATATGTTTATTTGTGCACACCACACAGGTATAACAAAGTATATCAAACTGATAATAGTTCTCCGTTTCCGTCCTCAGTAGGTGGCAATTATCATCATCAGCATCCCGACTTTGCCCACCTCTGAGCTTAGGCCTCTCTTTTCTTGTGCCAATCCCCAAGTTCCTGCCCGCCTCTTGGTTCTACTCGCGACCGTAGGTGGCATGCAAATATTAAAATGGTAACAAATACTTGGTTTTACATCAAGTTGACATCTATCAGATTCGTTCTAAATTCAACTACGTGATTATCTTCATCCCAAGACCTGACAAACATGTAAATATATAAAATATTAGTACTATCGTCAGCGGTCTAAAAAATCCTGCTGGAGTTCGTTAGGTTTATTTTGGGGTTTATTTAGGTGTCTAGCCCAACCTAAAAACCACATGATCGGCATTGTGACAGATGACATAATATTTTCTGTTTTAAAAGGGTGTCCGAGAAGTTTCTTGCAGGTTCTATTTAACCGACTTCAAAAAAAGGAGGAGGTTCTCAATATACTTTCCGATTGGTCCCATTTCATTAAAATCGGTTCAGTAGTTTGGTTTTTAAATCAAAATAGCTGGAAAAAATATGTGTATGAAATTTTGGTTGTATTTTTTTTTCATTCTCCAAGAGAGAGTTACGCTTTTTCAAACTTTTTACTTGATCTTTAAAAAATGTCCTAGTCTAGGGCATGGTCTACTCTCAGCCTAGTAACATTCAAATCCATTGAAGAGAACAAACATACAGAGTTACTTTCGCATTTATAATATTGTTTTGAGGTAGTGTAGAAGTACAAATAAATGTTTTTTTTTTAATTTCACAAGCTACTTTTTGTATATCACGTAATGAATTACGATGCGTGTGCGCATGCAGCGAGGTAAGGAAACCGTAGAGGGTATGAGAAGACTGAAACCTGAATATTTTTACCTGAGTTGGTATACTTGAATGCGCGTCCGTTGTTTAGAAACAAAGAAAACTATTTCTCAGAATCTTAATTGTTTGGGGCAATTCTATCTCAGAATCTAAATTGTTATCGACTTTGCTCCAAAAGTAAAAAGTTGACGCATAATATAAGGCCTTTTTACACACCCAAATAATATTAGCGGGATGGGTGATCTCTTTTAGGTGTACGTTTGTAATATCGAAAAACAGCTGTTTACTAAATGCAAATGAAAGTATTTACGATCATTATAAAATTATAATTTGTTTGTCTGTTTGTTCCGGCCACACTAAAAAACGGCTGGACCGATTTTATCGGAACTTTCACTGGCAGATATCTGATGTCATAAGAAGTAACTAGGGCTACTTTTATTTTAGAAAAAGATTAGGGTTCCGTGTAATTCAAACGCATTTTCACCCAGCTAAAGTCCGAAATGGCTGGACCGATTTTGACGGGACTTCCACTAGCAGATACCTGATGTTACAAGGAGGCAGATGCTAGTTTTTAATAGAGAAGGGAACTAGGCAACTGCACTCATAATACCCATTCGGTTTTGGTTTTGGCTTCAAATTTCTTAGCGATGCGTCTGTTGTTGACGAACGCTTTTAGGGTGCGGTACGGATAAATGCCTGTAATAAATGAGCTTCGGCGTTAATTTGTCCATATAATTGGAGTAAAGCCTACCATAATTATTTATTTTTGCAAAAAAAAAATATCACTCAACCAGTGAATATGTTGTCCGGGTCCGGATAAAACTTTTCAGTTGCAAGAGTTTATATCTTTCTTTCTTTAAAACGATCAGCTGATCGTCTAATGGCGCCGGGCCCCAGTCACGTGATGCACGCCATGCGCAAACTTTTCAAATCACCGCAACATAATAACTTTTTGCGCCATTAGACGATCAGCTGATCTTTTGCCGAAAAATGAATGAAAAAACCTTTTAAAAAATATTGTAAATATACAGTGCATAATTTTGCCTGCATTCCTAACTCCATATCAAACGGAATTATGAAATCTACAAGCTCATATTTTTTTTCACCAAAAAAATTGTTCACTTTACTTTTTAATTAATTATAATTGTTCCGATCTACATGCAGCTTAAACATTTTGTGGATTTCTCCCTACACATTGGTAAATCTTTCATCCCCTGCGGTCCCACTTGATAAAAAAAATAAATAAAATAAATTTTGACTGGACTATTGAGAGATGATTCTACATATTATTATGCATAAATTACAATCATTTTTTTGCTTTCCCGCTACATAATTGTTTTACATATTTATATGTAACAATTAGGTAGCAGAAATGTAGTAATGGATAACTTGTTTTACGCATTATTTTATTCCAAGAATGTTCTTCAAGACTATTCTGTACAGCTGACTAGTTTATCACTCAAAACATGTATTCCTCAATATATTAATTCAAAACTTAAAACTTCAATTTGGATTTGTTATTCATCTCATCAGGGAACTTATGAAAATTGGTTTGGGGCACTGACAATGGTTTCTATGAAAAGGACTATTAAATCAACAAAGAGGGCAAGATCGTCGCACTTGCTTGATCATAATGCAACTGTTTCTCTCTCATTCAACAGAACTCCATCAACCTTTCATACTCTTTTGGCTTTGTTTACTTTTATATCTCATTCATACATGTACGTCAGTTGTGTGTGGGTATGTACTATGCACCTGGCCTTTCTGAACAACATCACCAATAAGGTTTTTGTTGGTGTATATTGGCATTTCTACAGCAACTGCCTTGTTAGTATCCATACCTTAACCTAGGCCTCCATATCTTCAGTAAGTATTTTTTGATCAATCCCTCTTAACATGACCAAACCGCCTCAGCATACTTTTTAAATTTTTGTCACATTTACTTCATTCATTATTTAAATATTTTAGTTACTCATCAAATATTTATTATTATATGGTATATTTAACTCTCTACTTCACAGTTAGAATGATGATAGCATTCAACTATGCATCACCATATCAAATTATAAGATATCATCTGATAATGGTCAGATTGATTTAAATGTGTGTTCATTTCCTTACACATTTTATCAGTTTTAATAAAACAAAGTTTGATATGGAACATACAGCTGTAAATATTTTGTCCAGTAAGTTACAGAGGCAGATGCAATAATGTTAGTAACACCAGTTATTATAGCAGATGCAATAATGTTAGTAACACCAGTTATTATACCTAAATCATGAATGCCAAAACCATCTAAAAGAAAACACTTCAAACAAACTAAATAGATACTTGTTTAGTCAGGGACACTGAGTCATAACAAAACAACATTGTTAAGGATAAAAACAACAAAATATTGTGCCAATCTTGCCATAGGTACTGAATATAGTTCAATCCTACCTGCCCATATCTTCAACGGTATGCCTTACAGTGATAAGGATCTGAGTAATGTCTGACTGTTGCCTATTCATTGTAGAGTTAATAACATTATCAGATTGCCAGGTAGTGAAGCCAAGCAACTCGATGTTTAACTCACCTGAATTTCCAACAGCAATTCTGTTTTTCGACGCCTTATATCTATCAAAGTCTTTTGCTGCTCAGGTGTCAACTCTGAAAACAACGGAACAGTGACCATATATATCCAGTAGTAATAAAAACCTAGCCATTGAGGTCATGTTATAATTGGAAAACAACTTGTTCTACGTCTACAATAGAAATGAATCCTAATTACCGGTATGAGTGAATGGATCACCATGATTACTCGCAGCATTGTTTCCTCCAAGGGACAAGTTTTCAAATTCACTTATCATGTCTCAAAATATTTATAAAACAGTAAACAAAAGTTTACATCGTTGTGAACTGAGTAGCCGCCATATTTATTTACTTCACAACCAGCGCCACAGCGATTGTATTGCATAAACCTACGCCACGCCAATCTTTCAAACTGACAGCAAATTGACAAATAATATTCCTGTCCATCTGTTTTTGATCCTCAATTTGACCACAAACAATAGTCTCTGGTTTATTTTACATTATATTTTCTTCAATTAGTTTGACATAGATGTAAAAAAAATAAACTATGTCGGACTGCGCACAAAGAAGAGTGCCGCAGTTGGGATGATATTTACAAGTAAAATATCAAAAAAAAGGATACACCTTTTTTTGATAGTATGGTGTACAGACATCCGATGATCCGACGGACAGAAGGCCTATACGGATCTAATAGGATAAAACACAGAACAGAAAAAAACATTATGTGGGGTAAAATAATAGGGTTTCGGTCAGTCAGTGTGAATCTGTGAATGTCTTTCGAATTCAATGTAAATGACTGGCAACTCGATATCGCTACATAGTTTCAATAACGTATGTACAGACGCCAGCACATCAAGCTACAACAATCTGTCAAATTTCTTAGATTTTCAACTTCATCGCTCAGGGTGTTAGGTTCAAGGTTGATTGGGAAAAATTGACAGTTTCGTGTAGTTTGATGTGCAGGCGACTATATATAGTTCCATTCCCAGATTATGATAGTTGCGATATTAGAACCGAAAACTTTAGTTGCTGGTCACTAGCTGACGATTTTCTGAGTACTTGTTACTTTCTTTATAGTATAGTCTAGGGATCAATGGTTTCGTGTTTACTTGGAATATTTTGGCAGTTTTGAATTCACAGACTAAAATATTTTGAACTGTGCTTTTTGTGCTGCAAGTATGTTGCATGAATGTTTTGGTGCTTTTTTTGTGTAAGCAGCAACATTGCCAGCGACTTTAGTTGCTGCTAGTTGACATTATATTCTGAAATAACCGGTTAGTGTCTACAGCTCAGTGTATAATAATTAAAATCTTTGGTCTATCAGGCGCTGTCCATGAGGCGGTGCCAGTAAGGCCTTCCTTGTTTTGTCCACGACCGCTATGTCACCGCATTGAATGCCAACTTTATTTTTTTAAAATTCATCAATTTCTACTAAACTTGTATGTCTCTTGTGTTGTTTGGAAAATTTTCAGCTACCGAGAATATCATTTTTGTAAAATGGCAATGAAAATATTATCTTGTATACTCTGTACTTACATGGTCCCTATTTTTGAGCTATGAACAGACTTAACACATAAGCAAATTGTCAATTTAAAAGTGCCATTTTATTGGCTAAAATATTAACCATATTGTCTAATCATAAATACTAACCAATAAAGTAAAGTAGAAACATAGCTAGCTCTGTGAGCACGAGAGCTGATACAAATGTGTTCTTTCCTTTAATCACAATAGTCAGCTGCGCTTGGAGTTGCGTTGTTGCGTATTATACAAAAACGAAGAACACGCCCCCCATCCATTGCTTTATTTCAATCTGTTTATTTATAACAAATATTTGGAGAATTAACAATCTGGAAGCATCTCCTATATTTCCTTTTTATTTACCAGTAAAAAAATTGTGTTAGTGTTTGAGTACAGAATGCTCTTATTGTAATTCTGTGGCGTCTGAACTAGACATAATTTGCTTAGCCGGTGTATTTCACAAGCTAAATAATGAATGACAATGGTTGTATACACTTGAATAATTTTAAGGCTGCGAAGGGTACAAACCCTTATAAAATTGTGCATGCATTTTTTGTGTCATGCACGTCTTACGAAGCTAGGAGATACAAGGTAAGTTTTCACGTAACATAAGACCAGAGAAGTACTTTGTGCGTTTATGATCTTTTTACGGGACGTAAATTGTTGTACATTGATTTTATCATATCGCACACACAGGATTATGGTATTTACTTTGTTTGTTGAAACTTAGGTTTATCTCTCTTACGGACGATTTCGATTCGTGATCAGCTGATTAGTGATCTTTGACCTCATAACAGCTGTTTGGTGGCATTGCATTGTCGTCGTCGCGTGATTGAATCACAGCTCTGATTGGTACATACATGTTTGCAGTCAATCAATAGTAATCAAGTACTTACAAATGATTAAAATGTTTTACATTTAACCTTGTGTTTATGAAATACATTTCATCTCTGATTATTTATGAGCATAAAGCTTTACACCTTATTGAGAACATAATAACTGCAAAGTAAACATCTTTTTTAAAGACTTCAGTAGTCTTACTATTTTCTCAACCAAATAAATTTAGAATTTGTTTTGCTGATATTCATCAGATAATAAACTGACTGCAGTGAAACAAGCCTTGTTTATTATTATTATACTGCTGTAGAAATGTTTAACAATGTAACACTATTCAATGGGTACTTACTTTCTAAGTACTCCTTACTTACTGTAACTTATACAACCCGTAACAGAATAAATGCAATACCTCTTAAGTGGTCATTGTACACATCATTATGAACAAATTTTACTATGGGACCAAACAAATAGGCAAGAAAAAAAAAAACAATGTATTGAATCTCTTATTCTTTGTTTTGTTATATCTGGAAATAGTAAAATTGGCATTTAGACCTTTAGGTTTTCAACCCTTCTATTATTGTTTTTTATCAGAAGAGCATTTTCAATTGTTTTTCTGTTATCGATTGAAAATCAAATTAAGATTAAGAAGAGGCATACAAAAAGGTTGTAATGTTATTTAACAAAAATGTTATAAATATGCACATTTTAATACAAATCACAACTTCAATCTCAAAACAGGTTATTATCCAGCCTTAGTGAACAATGACTTCAACTAACCTTTAAATTATTGTTCACCATCAAGCACTAGAGTATTTCTAATAATAATTTAAGTTCTCAAAACACTGTATTTTAGGTGAAAACACCCACAACAATGCCTACATATATTTCAGGCAACATCATGCCTGTGCTTCACTTGTGGCCTGCCAGGCCCACGCATGCACTCTTGCCTGCATTGCATCTATTTTGCCTGCTATGCGGGCCACATTCAAGATCATTCAAAGACCAAAAAGCACTTCCTGTATGTGGACCTAAGTTATGGGAACATCTATTGCGCTCAGTGCCAAGATTACATTTATGATCGTGAACTTACTGAGATTGGTGTGACTCACAGACTCAAAGAAGCTAAGTATGTACCATTATCATTGAGATATTTGTTATTATTATCATGTTTGTTTATATTATTTAGTCATGAGGCAAAGTTTGAGATAAAGTAATAAGTTTTTAAACATCTGATAGCCAAAACAGTTAATGGAACTATCACATCTTTTTAAGAATACTTTTCTTAACACCTTTGGAACTTTTCTACCAGATCTCTTGGGATCAGTGTGCCATTCATGCCATGGCTGCCAAATAGCAATGAAGCCATGGCTCTGCGACGCCTGCGCAAGCGACGTCTTATCAGCCCTCACACTACCATTGGACTGCGAGGCCTGCAGAACCTGGGCTCCACTTGCTTCATGAACTGTATTGTGCAGGTGGGTAAAAGTTCTTTACATACTCTAATTTAATTTCTGCAATGAAATAGACTTGTGAGAGTGATAAATGTGACAATACTGAAATGTTTTTATGGTAACTGTGTAACGCCTGTAACCTGCTTGCAGGCTGGCTGGAATATCACAGTTGAGAAAGACAGGTTCAGTGCCCCTTGACATAACAGATAGGTGGCGCAATAGTATCATCCAATTAACATATTTGTCAAAAATGCAGAGAATTAGGCTGTTAATATAAAGATCTGATCATAAATATTTGAAAAGAGTCATAACTACGGCTACTATCACTTTCGGTTGGTATAAACGTTCTCTGTGCTCCAATCGCCACTTGCCCCTCAACTCCTGGGATTAAGATTTCCTCTTCTAGACTCTTGATCGGAAACAACGCATTATCAATTTATATTGCACATTGTTGAGTTCTCAGTACACATACGGAGCCAAATGCATCTTGATTTTTCCTCAGATTTTCATGGTTGAGTGAATATCAGACGGGCTTCGCATAATCTTTATGAAGCTTTAACGTCTTGTTTGACACATTCAATTAGCAGTATATGGGTATAAAGGCATTGAAGCGTAAATCGTCGATTGAATTGTTTGCTTCTAATTAGCGTGATAATTTGTCTAAAGCGTAGGAAGTGGAAGGACCTATCGATCAGTCAGCTATGAGCTAAGCGTGGTTTTGCGTCGTTAATAAATAAGACAATGCCTTAATTACCTTTATTACGGTTTCACAGGAAAATTGTATATTTTGTATGTTTGCCGCAATGGTTTGCCGTCTATAAATAGATTGACATCATCTAACTAAAATGTATTCAATAAATAAATTAATAAGAAAAATCTGTTATAAGTATGTAGGTATTTTACATGAAAATTACTTAATGGATCATTTATCATGCAGCATGAGTTAAGTATTACTACTTATTACTTAGTGAAGGGCTTGTGGTAGAAAATCTGGGATCTGGCTCTTGTGCTCCAACAAGTTCACTGCAAGGCTACCAGTCACACTTGTTCTAGAACACGTCTATACCTAAGCTGTTACGAAACCGTCGTAACGATGATGTTTTTATTTTTATTTTGTTAGAAATAATTGCAAATCTTGCAGAGCAACGCCTTATTGCTCTTCTGAGCAGGGACCGATATCGATACTCGAAGAATACCGATATTTTTAAGAAAATACCGATAACAGTATCGATATCTGGGATAAATACTGATATTTTATATCAGTAATTTGAGTATCGATTTAAAATATCGACAATTATATCAATACTCACTACCGATATCAGGCTACAATGTGACGTCACATAATCTTTATTGATGATTCCTAAGTAAATACATATTTATTACAGTCGCGAATCATATTTTGATCAAGATACAACCTGACACTGACCTGAAAATCGCAAAAACGCAAGAAAATGTAATAATAACTGTATTATATCGATACCTAAATACAGGTATTTATAGCGATATTTTGGTATCGGTTATCCAAATTATATCGGTATTCAGTCCCTGCTTCTGAGCGATCTAGAATATGAGACCTAACAAGAAAAAATGTTTTTCAGACACTGATCCACACGCCGCTACTGCGCGATTATTTCCTGGCAGAGAAGCACAAGTGCAAAGCACAGGGGTCGGGAAAATGCCTCGTTTGTGAGGTTTCCAAACTCTTTCAGGTAAGATTGGGCAAAGTTTTATGAAACATGTGCGCACGTGTTCTTTTTTGTTTGTTTCGTGGAAATTGGCTTGCGTAACGAAGCCAACCTTTTTCCGTGTTGAACACAGCTGCGTATCTAGGTGGTGCAATTATTTATTACCACACCCTCTGGAGAAATCAATAACGAGCTTATACCGTATCCGTTTCTATGTGAGAAAAAGATTTTTTTGTTTATTTATTTTTTTCTCTAGGAGTTCTACTCCGGTGCTAAGACACCTCTCACCCTGCATCGCCTCTTGCATCTGATATGGACGCACGCTCGTCATCTAGCCGGCTATGAGCAGCAGGATGCTCATGAATTTTTCATCGCTACCCTTGACGTACTGCATAGGTAGGTGTTTAAACATTCCAAACTGTCATCAAAGTTTTCACCTGTATTTATTTTTGAGATGAACTTATTTTTACGTGTTTGTTATTTAATTTACAGACACTGCATGAATGGCGTGGACGAAAATGGCGAGAAAAAGGAAAACGGTCGCTGCAACTGCATCATCGATCAAATATTCACTGGCGGTCTTCAGAGCGACGTTGTGTGCACTTCATGTCACGGAGTGTCCACCACCATCGACCCGTTCTGGGACATCAGCCTGGACGTGGCCGGGCCGGGCTCGCTCGCGGCCTGCCTCGAGCGCTTCACACGGGCTGAACATCTCGGATCGGGGGCAAAGATCAAGTGCTCAAATTGCCGTGCTTACCGCGAGTCTACTAAACAGCTGACTCTAGAAACATTGCCCATCGTGGCCAGTTTCCACCTGAAGCGTTTCGAACACTCTTCACAGATTGATAGAAAAATCAATGCTTTTGTGTCGTTTCCTGCTGAGATCGACATGACTCCATTCATGTCGTCTCATCGCCGGGCGGTGGACGTGGGCGCGGACAACAACAACGCTCCGGAGGGCGTGTGTGAGGATAACCGCTACTCGCTGTTCGCTGTGGTGAACCACGTGGGCTCGCTGGACGCCGGCCACTACACGGCCTACGTGCGCCAGATGAAGGGCAGCTGGTTCAAATGCGATGACCACATGATCACTCGCGCTTCGCTGCGTGAGGTTTTGGATAGTGAAGGGTAAGTTGACAAAATATTGACGATAAAACCATTTACGTCGAAAAAACAACTATTATCGGTTTATTACCCACAACGGTGCGGAGACGATAAATATGCGTTTGGGGTGAGAGGATGTTTGTTTGTGCAAACCAATGTTGCCATTTATCTCCAAAACTACTAGTCCGATTTTGATGTGGTTTTCAGTGATGGGTTCGGGTTTGATTGTTGCATGTTCTAGTTGGTGTTACGGTGACAACTCACTAGGGGGCGCTGCATTCATAGTAACGGCTTTAAAAAAAAAAAGTAGTATTTCTGTATGTTATCTATTTTTATAGACGCTTATTTGACACTTCACGTGACCCAAGGGCTGGCTTTTACCTCGGTCAAAGAATAAGCATTGCCATACAACGTGGCAATGCCGCCAGTCTTTTGGGTACACTTCCAGTCGACAGCGATGCGGATGAATTTTTTGACGCCATATTCTAGGGTAAATTTAGTTAGGAGTTTTTATTTCTAGTGTATATATTAAAACAGTCATAACTAGTACGTATTTCTGTTAATATTCCCCAATAATAAGTGTTTTTTTTACATTTTCAGGTATTTGCTCTTCTATCACAAGACTGTTCTGGAATATGACTGTGACGCTTCTTAAAGCGATTTAAGTAAATCTTTTTACAAAATATTTAGTCATTACTTAGTATCTGATGCGAATGCATCGCGTCTCTTAGATTTTCCTATATGTATGTATTATGTATACAAAAAGGATAAGGTTTTGTTTTGAAACAAAATAAAATATAAGTCATCTCCCCTCGTGATATTAGTGTAGATGTTTGAAAGATGTCTCAATGATCATCATGTTCGATGTTTTCTTCGGAATCATTCACGAATTTGTTAGTTATAAGCTTTAATGTAATATTAACATAAAACACTGTCAATAGTAAAATACGCAAAATTGTTACAAGCATTATCTATCACTTAACATAACATTTTGGAAGACTTCTCGCCTTAAGGTTAATTTTTGCTTTATTGAGCTACAAACAGTGGGCCCTATTCCCGTATTTTTTAGGAACATTCGCATTCGCATCGCAGTCTCGAATCTGTTCATCGCAGTCGCAATCTGAGGGCCTAGCACGAATTTTTTTGACGTACAGTAACGTAACGTAAAATTTCACTATCATTATAATACTCGTTTCCCAGGCTCGGAACCGGTTAAAAAAATACCGGTTTATTGCGGTTTTGCTCCGAACTTTTCGAAAGAACGTGAACGTTTTAAGAACTTTAATTTAACCTTAATTAACCGGTTTATTCGCGAGGGGCGCGGTGGTGTGTGTAGGTGGTACACGTTGTAACTTGTGAGAATGCGTACGGCGCGCGGCGTTTCTTTGTAGTGCGTCAGTATTAACCGGTTTTTATTGCTCTAAACAATTTAATCCGAAAAAACCTTAATGTAAAGACTATCAAAATACCAGTTTAAAAAACCGGTTTATTCGAACGAAACCCGAATGAAAAGGTTTAGCGGCAAGTACATGGTAACGGTTTGAAAATTTAACCGGTATCCGAGCCTTGCTCGTTTCGCACATTATATTGGTTTGAATTGGATACATATTCATATTTTTTAAATATCTAATTGTATATGTCGCATAAAATTAAGCCAAAATACTATGGGGTTGTAGTTTTTTATATTCCAAATTCACTTCCGTTACTATACTTCCGTCAAAACATTCGTGTTAGTGTGGTGTTAGGCTCTGTGTTCATCGCAGTCGCAAGGTGTTTTTGTCAGATTGCAACTGATATGCGAATGCGAACGTTCCATTATAAGTACGAGAATTGCCCCCTCTTATTTATTATTACCAACCTTCACTGGACAAATTAGGCTTTAGTTTTGAACTCTTCAAATCTTCAATGTTTCGACCGTTAGCTTCTATCTACATGTTTTCGTGTGACCATATAATGTGTTACGGAATGTATTAGGTATTAGTATGTTTTAAGTAAGTAAGTACCTATACACAATATAATCGAGAAATGATTTAGGCGCTTATTCATTTAAACTTACATAATTGTTATTCTTTAAAAAATACTTGTATCAATTGTATAAGGAACATATTGCTATTAATTATAACCACAAACGCTGTTTGCGTAGCATTCCTAGTAAAAGATAATGTTATGTTTGTGTGTGTATGAAATCATTTAAAATATTCTGATGGTGTAGGTACCTACGGAACAAACATTTCAGTCTACCTCGCTGATTATCTCTATTTGCATTTCACTTGAGCCCGTTAAGAAATGTTTGGAGAAAGGAATTCTGATGTGTTTATGTTGCTTGTATGTTATTAAGACTAAATATACATGAGCGTAATCTACCTGGTAACAGGGGGTTAATAGAAGCACGGGTGAATCGAAACAACAGTTTGATGGAGGTTTGATTAGTTTCGGAGTGCGTAAATGCTGTAAAAACAATGTGAATAAACTGTAAATTCCCTTAACATTTTTTTTTCGATTCACACCTGCATTTCTATGAACCCCGTTTTACGGTGTTCGAAAGATATGCACTTATGAAGGAAGTAATAATACCACCGATCCATAACCCCCAGCACGGGTAATACAAACATGAAGTTACGAAGACGTGTTGTACCCTATTTTATAACACGTTATATTACATTGAATGTTATTATTTATAAAACTTTATGTTAACAATTTTGCAGAAATTTAGCAACATGTGCGAGTGTTTTATTTTTCGCTCATGTGTATTCGTAGGTTGAATAAAGTAGTTCGTAACCTACGACTGGACTGACATTAGCTTAATGTGATATTTAATATTTATGACTTGTATTAAATGTTAGCTGTATGGATTTACATTTCTGAAAGTAGAAATAATAATTTTGTTTTTTTTTTTTTATATTATGCTTGGAAGTACTGGCAAATGATGATAATCTCCATAATGCGTCCCGAACAACATAGATTACATTCCCTTATTTTTATACCCCCGTAAGTTCCTTTATCTAGTGAACCGGTTTAAATCATTTGTCTTGACGTTTGGCTATAATTATTATAAGCCAGATTTAATTAACTCTTAATTTTTTCATCATTTGCTAGTATTACAGAACAGTTTTATTTGCATTTAATATTAATTTAGGATTTGGATCCGAGCCTAAAGAAGTATCTGAACTATTAATCCATAATTATTATGGTAGGGAATGATGTGATAGACATAATGTCACTACGATTATATGATTTTATTTCTAATTCAATGAATATGTAATTTAAAACCACTCGATCAAAATATATGCCTAAGTTTATGCGTCATTTATATAACCGATAAATATTGACAAAAGAAATACAGGTAAGTTATGCTTAAATCAAAATTATGAAACTTGTCTATATACAATTCATATGATAATGTGCGATTGCAGGATTCCTGAACATAGCAATTATATTTTGTCTTAAATGTCTAATTTTATTTAAATAAATAATTTAATTATTTGAAATTGATATGTTTTTACATCGCTGATGTAACTGTAATCGAAATAAATGTATGAACAAATAATTATACCAACAGTGACGTAATTTAATCACTCATAATACCGAATCCCTTTATTTAAAGAATTGGTGTCTATAATGTATTTTAGAGCAAAATATGCTCTTTAAGTCAAGTAATAAATCTTGACAGTACCATTATTGCGACTTGCACATAATGAATGAACTATCTCTATTAGGTATCTGTGAAATAAATAAAAAAGAAATGTAAGAAAGATCCTTTTCAAGATTATTTGTGAGTTTCCCAAGTTGCATCAGATTTTTTGGGCTTAATCTTGATCTTTTCGACGATAGGACCTATTTTTAACCGTCTTGTCAAAAGCTGGAGACAAGGTCGTAGCTATGTAATAACAACCGGACAGCTCCATCTGTGGAGGTCAGACAGGCAGTAGCTCTATACCACGTGTAACAGAATAAACGCAATATCTGAAAAGAGGTCATTGTACTTATAAAATCCGACAGCGCGAAAAAAAAATCAGCTGTTCAGAACATTTTGTCGAATTATGCGCACACATCGCACGCTTAATAATATACTGACCGATTAGTGTTTCGGTCAAAATTTAATTAAGTATACCAAGAAGTTTATTTAACGCCCTCTTTCGGCCGATCTCGGTTTTTTTTTGATATCTTGTTTCAAGGCGGAGTTAAACCTATATCTGTCTCTTTCACACACAAACGTTTCGGCAAACGTTTTTACGAGACAGAGACAGATATCAGCATGCGTCAAGGACTAAGATCATGAACATCACGTGTTTTAATAAAAACGGACTCATTTCAAAATATGTCACCAGTATTACAATTTTTCTTCATAGTATAAGGACCCATATCTTAATAAAAAGTATTCTTTAGTTATATATTAAATAAAACACGGAATCATTTCAAAATGTGTCACCAGTATTAAATCAATGTAACTTTATCTTTTATATTAAACTGACGCATCTTGAGGAACAATTTTTTTAATCGACAAATTTATAGAAAAAAAATCTAAATTTCTTTAAAATTATATTCAAACATTAATACTCACTTTATCAACTATCCCTACAATACATTATTTCATTATATAAAGCTATTTTCTTTGAGTAATAAGCCATTTTGTGAGTTAAGTCAGGTTTGCTAAATCGTTTTTTGCGATTTTCCGAAAAACGTCTTTTTTGAGTTATGTCAGTAGGTATATGATTAAGCGTGCGACATGTTATGGGGCAGTCGATTTTTTTTTCGATTTCAGTTTTGCTCCCCCCACGACCGGTGTGTCGTCCTTTTGTTTTGAGAACTTGGCTGATACACTGCCGTGTCTAGATCCTTCATAACATTCATAATTTAATTTGTATATAAGTACAACTACAAAAAACGAGTAAAAAGTAAAAAATTCAAGCAGTCTGATGCAATTAGTGGCATTTATTTTAGTTCTATCACAGATTTTATGCCAAAATATAGAACATAGCCCTTGAAATTAAATATGACCACTCATCTCTTAAACATTCTGTGTACATATAGCAGCGATTAGATTGTGATTAGAGATCGATATTCCGAGTTCCGGGTTCAACAAATTTAAGTGTAGGTACCTATGTCACCAGATAATTGCAAGAGATGTCAGCTTAGGAGACGGTGCCGGCCAGGGATTTGTTCGATAGAGTCACCGCAGCCCTGGAACGCAAAGGGCATTAGGAAGAACACTGATGGGTTTTAGTCAGTAAGATTCAGATAACTTTATTTGCTCAAACATGTGTGTACATACAATTACAAGATAACAAATGCATGCAAGGTGTTATAGGTCGATGGAGTTGTGCTAACATGTTTACCATATTGTCATGGTTTGCAAATATTAATAGGCTTAAGTTTGAATTTACAGTAAAATAAACAACATTCATGAACCTTGACAATGCTGACATAAGCAAACAAATTAAATTAAAAGTCTGACATACCCTTCTGCTCCACCGAGAGCGGAAGAAGTCATTTGATATGTGACTACCGACACCCCACCAATGGCATGATATCTCGTAAACTACTGGAGTACTAATTTAGAATTTTGAGTACTAATTTTATCTGGCAAGGTACTAATTTTCTATGTAGGTTTGAGGAAACCGAACGAGCGCGCGAAAGTAATCATCGTTGATTTCTCGGTAAATACAAATGTTTCAGTTCTGTTCTGTTCATTTTTTGACGAAATGAATCCCATATAACTATAACATATACTTAGAACACCTGTAGCATGCCCCCCTCGGCGCTCATGATGGTCCTGCTAAATGGAGCGTGACTACCGCCGGGACCACCTTCAAAGTCGATTTTCTCGAAAACTACTAAGGTACCAATTCTGTTGTTCGACTACTAATTAGTACTTATTATTTACCAAATATAGAAGCGATTATCGTTGGTGGTCACGGACATATTTATAATATAAGCCAAACAACTTTGCTACTTCGGGTTATATTATTGCAATTTTCGAACGACCCTCTTTTTTCGAAATAAATAAAATATAGCCTACGTTTTGCGTTACTAATGTAGCTTTCCAATGGCGAAAGAATTTATAAAATCGGTTGTGTAGTTTTTGAGCCAAGTCGTAACGAACAAATATTTCCTCTTTATAATATTAGTTTAGATGTATTAATGGATTTCGCTAGCAATGAGTGGTCCGTCTAATCAATATTTGTAAAAAATAGTAAAAAAAAAACAATATTTTCATAACAGCTCATTTATTACATAAAAAAATATCACAAATTCAACAAAAAAATCTGCTTCTAGCGCCGACACTACATACTTCCCAATAAATAAGAAAAAAAAAGAATACATCATTAGGTCATAAAACTAGCAAGCTTAATATGTCACTATGTAACTACACAAATAATATAAATTATACTTTATTATATCATGAAAGCGAATTTATTCGAGCTAAAATGTAATACAAACGATTTTGCTGTCCATAAAACATTGTGTCAACTTTCAGAGACAAAACAACACTATTATCACATACATCAGACTAAACATTTCCGATACCTCATTCGAGATTTCCATCCTTTATACTAGTTTATTCGAATTGCTTCAAGATTCCACGAACGACACATACTTTTTAAATCCTATAAATATATACTACATAGCGTACTGTTAACGGTGAAAGATATATTTTTAAGTCTACTTATGTACCAGAGATAACTGAAATGACTAAAACTACTGTCATGAGACTCTTAAAACGTGAGTTCAACAACTATTAACAATGATGACGTCACTGTCACTATGACTAGGTTAATAAGCTTCCGATACTAATGTTAGTATGACTGTAAGTAGCAGAGTAACACTTAAAACATTTTACTGCAATAATATTATCACCATAGATTTTTATAAATGTCCATCTTTTATTGTTTCCATAACATCCCCATTCAATATTACCTTGCCAAGGAATTCGTAGGTACCATTTGTTTTGGTAAAGTATCTACACAATATAATCTTCTTACAACTTATAGGATAAGCAAGAATCAAAGATCGCACTTGTTTTAGCATTTGCATTTGATAGCATTCCGTACCAATATATAGCTTATGTTCAAGATACTAATGTTCACATTCGTGTAAGCCAATGTGAGCAAAACTTTTATTCGGATAATATGAAACTTATTTGTAGCACAATAGGGTTCATTTTCGTGTGCAACAATAACTTAGTAAAGTCAAAGCCCTTTCTATTGAACATTGCTCTATGCCTTACGTTTTCGAATTCGTAGTGATTAAATAGTTGATAAGTAATATAGTGAATGGGTATATTATGCAGAACAATATAATTTTCCATGTTGTTCATTTATTCTTTGACGACGGTGCTGCGGGCGCCTCGTCGAGCAAGTTCTCGAGCTGCTTGACGTCGGTGACGGGCAGCGAGCATGCGTAGCGCCGGCACACGTACGCGCACGGCACATCGCCCACCGACCTGATGCGGCTCAACACTGCGGACAGAACGAAACCAACACTCAATAAATACTAACCCACCTCCCAGCCAATGACAATGGCGGCGTTATTAATTGCCATTGGAGTCAGGGCAGATGACAAAGGATTAGAATATCAATACTGGGAAACAGGAAGCGAGTTCTGCTAGATCTATAATTTTGGGCATTAGACTTTTCACTCTCACATTATTCGGTAAAAGTTGTAGTTTATTCGACGAAAATCATAATTTTCGACAAAACA
This sequence comes from Mamestra configurata, assembly GCA_002192655.3. Lineage (NCBI taxonomy): Eukaryota > Metazoa > Arthropoda > Insecta > Lepidoptera > Noctuidae > Mamestra > Mamestra configurata. The sequence goes on from NDFZ01005182.1 coordinate 132,857, forward strand.
CATACTAAACTACACGATGCCTAGTGATTTTCATGACAATAACTAGTGTCAGTATTGGATAATGAAACGCTTCAAACTTCATCACTTAAGAAACGCAGACATTTCCGTTTACATAGTTGTTCTCGTTACATACGGACAGACTTCCTTTTATACTAAATTAAGATTGAATAGATAGTAATAAGGAGGAGTTCAAGTAAATCATGAGCTAAACTCACGTATGTCGGACATACCAGCGGGCGACTCGGCGGCGGGGTCGGCGACCGCCAGCACGCGGCCCGGCAGCAGCCGCGAGCGCACCACGCGCACCAGCTCCAGCGTGCGCGGGTCCGAGCAGCCGCCCGCGATCAGCACCTGGGGAACGATGACAAGGTGATGGTCAATGCCTCGGTATTCGCTGCTAGAGACGGTTTGCAAAACTTTCCAAACAAACCCAGCGTGTCAGCAGGGCCGTCTTTACCCGGGGTTGCAATAAACCCGGGCGCAAAGGTCTAGGGTGCGCCAACAGACCCTGACCGACCCTGTAGATCACGCATTCTGCATAAGTGACGAAGCAACTCCTGTTTCTGTATAAACGGTAAAAATGAAAAGCAAATAATAATAGCGAGGTGCAGGCCTATCTTCGCATCTACTCCCATTAGGTACTTATGATGGCCCTGCTTATGAGTGTCACCATTTACTTATGACGTTCCATGTCAAATTCTCTAATTTCGACTATCACGAAACTTGTGCTCAGCGCAGATTGTACAGGCACAAGGAATGTCATTTGCACTATACACGGTTGTAACAGTGTATAGTGCAACCATGCGGTCATAATGAGGTCTCGGGGCAAATGTCTGGTCGGCACAAAAGTAAATAAAAGAACATCAATACTCTTTCATTTACTTTTGTAAAATACATATATTTTCAGTAACAGCCTGGAGCCATTTTAAAGTTGAAAAATGTTGTGAGTGTGTTAAGGTGTCACTGTCAGTCCTGCCATGTCTCCGGTTGTTTCAGATTGTCTCCGGTTGTCTCATGAATAAGAGTAGGAAATGGAAAATGGACCTGTGTTTGAGCAAATATTTGTGCACTATAAAATTTTCTGCGTAGTTGGCTAATCTCCGTTTACAAAGGTGACCGAAATTCCTTCGGGTGGAAATGATAATTTAATGGTAAATAGTCAAGCTTTGTACTCTGATAACAAACCGTCTCTATCTTATAAGCCCGTGATTTTCCATTGGGCAACATAGTAGGCGTAACTTGTACAAAAACTTTGCAAAACTCATTGTGATAACAATAAAATAGAACTTACAAAAAGCCATATTCAATTTTTTTTTTAATACATGTTCCGTCTACTTCAATTTCTACTTTAAAATTAGGTTGATTTCAGAATGTCAAGTCCTATTCAAAATGTAGGTACAGTGTATACTACAAGTTGGAGAAACGAATGCAGTTTTAGTTGAACACAATATGAACAACATACCTGAGTGGGAGAATCATTATAGAACATGAGCGCAGACATCATCTCAGGCAGTGAAGTGGGGGTATCGTTGAGTCTCTTAGAGAAGGCCTTCAGGAGTTTCATGGCCTTCTCTCTCTCTCCGTCACCACCTTCGGGCGCCGCGCTCTTGTCGGCGTAGGCTGCCAGACGCTGCAGGTTGTGACAGGCTACGCTGTTGCCTGAAGGCTCGGCGCCATCTTGATCTGAAATATAATAAAGGGCGAGGGATTTAGTCATCAGAAAACTGTGAGCCATGTCCGAACGCTGTAATGGCACATTGAGTTTTGAAAATAGACTCTCACACAGTATGGGTTAGGTCCACGGAGCAAATACAGAGAGGAGACGGCCTAAACAACTGTGCACTGTGATTTTCAACTAGGTCCTGACGTCATCACGTGGGCGTGGCCTTAGTCAGTGTATTGTTGGCGTTCGTCCTGTGCACTTCGTAAACGTTCCCTTTTAACAGCATTACATTCGCGTTAAAAGAAAAAAAAGATGAAGTGTTGTGTTTTATCTTGTAATAACTATTCGGATGGACGTTCTGATGCTATGGACGGCATCACATTTCATTTGTAAGTAATTTTATGCGTAATTTATTAAAATAGTTCTAGAAAAATCTCTTAGCTTCGGTGTTTTCAAATATAATTCTACCCGACATTAGATGGCGACACTTTGTGTCATGGGAACTAAGAATATTTAGGTATGTAGAGCTCAGTATTTATATATTTTATTAATCATATGTACTGAAATTTCTTCAACTTTCATTCCTAAAGATCCTTTAATCGCCAAAATATTGTTTTTGTAGTTTTTATACCTATCATTTTGTAAACAGGCCGCCATCTATCGTCAATTATGAACATTAATCATGAACATGTCAAAAATACAGGGCCGTAATTAGAATCACCGACTGATAATCATATTTTTCTTCTGACTAAATCAGCTGAAAAATATATAGATATTCGTTTTAAGCATTTTGCAACCATTGAAAACGATAGAGTAACCAACCGACAACAACTAACCAAATCAGTTATTTTTGCAGGAAATTGAATTTTGCTAATAAATTTATTTCGTTGTAATTTGTCTATTATTTATTCAGCCTTTGATTAATTAATCTTACCCACGATCTTAACTAATTGACCATATCAAAAGAGTCATGCTACTAGGAAGCTTCTTTCGCGTCATGCTTTTTTATTTAGTCATTACTTATTTATTTGACATTAATGGTTTCGGATAGATTGTCACGTAAATGGGAGGTCTTTTTTTTCTAAGAAGACTAGCTTTGTACTTAAACAATCTTGATAAGTATTATTAACAAAATAAGTAATTTAAAAATATGAGATAAACAACTAATCTTCTTTCGTCATTCATCAAAAATCTTTTTATTCAAACATTTTTTTTTTTTCATAAAAGTATCAATAGGCATTTCAATAAAAAATATGTATCAAGATGGTTCGCAAAATGAATTTAAAAAAAAAAACAGATTACCTACTCCCTGCATCGAAAATCCTGAGTACGACCCTGTTGCATCCTGCACTTTTAGTGACATCTAGTGTGAGATAGTTGCGTAACTACAAAGTAAAATCGATGGAACTAGCGAGTAGTTTTAGCTATTGACCGGTAGATGGAAAATAAAGAAGTGGGCGGGATCTAACACCCCCTCACCCCGCAAAGTGTCACGCGTTTTTTCATAGGGAAATTAAATTACAACATCTCCTCTTTGTATTTGCTCCGTGGTTAGGTCTGTTACAAAGCTGTTTTTCTTTTAGTCTAAACCTCAACGTAACTTGCCTGAATACAACATAAGACAATAATGTTTTCTTTAATAAACTCTTACCTTCTTTCAGCCGCAATACCACACTTGTATCATCCGCCGAACAGGTATAGTAACCACCGTTAACATTGTCCCAGTACAGTTCGTTCTGTTTCTGCTGCAAGTCTCGCGCCCACTTCAGCCAGCGGTAGTCCAGAGACGCCTCGTACAAGTCCAACAAGCCTTTGATCAGGAAGGCGTAGTCGTCGAGGAAACCCTTAATTGGTTCTGCACTGTAAACAGTTTGTAGTAATTAATATGAATGTTTTAACAACGAAAATTCATTGAATCAAAATTCTACATACTTTTGAGCGATTGATCCATCTTCAGCTCTATAACAAGAGTGTAGCAATGTCTTTGCTGATTCATCATACAGATGTTTCTGTATGAACTCTGCAGTTTTGATAGCATCCTCCACAAACTGTTTCTCTCCTAGTCCTTGGCCAGCTTGCGCCAAGCCGGCTATCATCAAGCCATTCCAAGAGCACAGCATTTTGGTGTCCAAATGTGGACGAGGACGCTTTTGGCGGACATCATACAAAATCTGGACACATTCGGATATAACTTGATTGAATTGCTCCATGGTCAATTCGTATTTTTGAGCCGTATCCTGCTTACAGCCGTAAATAATCAATACGTTTTGATTGGTAAGTTCTCCATGAGGGTCACTTTCGGGAGAAATATTTCCATCCTCTTCAACACTAAAGTAGTCACAGAAAACGTCCAAATACGAGACTGAATTAATTTTCTTGTCTTCCAGAAGAGATTTTAGTTCCTTGTATTCCCAAGTGCAAAACGCGCCTTCCTTCTTATGAGCAGCTCCGACCTCTGGGTATGAGTCTGCATCTTCAGCACTGTAGAATCCGCCAGATTCATGTCTCAGATCTCTGTTCACATATTTTATGATATCACGAACAACTTCGGCGTAAAATTCGTCTTTGGTCGCGAGGTAAGCGTCTGTATAAGCAACAGTCAACTGTGCCTGATCATAAAGCATCTTTTCGAAGTGAGGCACGTGCCAGTCATTATCGACCGAGTATCGCGCAAACCCGCTAGAAACGTGATCGTGAATACCACCCTTAGCAATTTTAGTCAGTGTGTGCAGACACATATCCAAGCATTTCTTACCTTCGACATTGTTCTTATCACGAGCATAATAATGGAAGAGAAAATTAAAAATGGAAGCCTGTGGAAATTTTGGTGCTGATCCAAATCCACCAAATTCTGGTTCATAATTGGTTGCATATCGCCAAACACATTTCTCCCAGGTTGCTTCTCCAGGAACAGTAGTGGAACTGTTGCAGTCTACTAATGATATCTTTTTCAGTGCATCCATGATATTCTGACTAGCTTCCAAGAGCTGGTCATTACTACCTTTCCATTTTTTGGCTAGCGATAGTAAGACTGTTTTGAACCCTGGTCTTCCCCAGCGGTCTTCAGGAGGGAAGTAAGTTCCGCCAGTAATAGGGCGTAAGTCTGGAGTGAGAAAGACTGACATGGGCCATCCTCCACCACCACAGGTTGCCAGTATGAATAACATGTAAACACGATCAATATCTGGTCTTTCTTCACGGTCTACTTTGATGTTTATGTAGTGTTCATTCATTATTTTAGCAACTTCCTCATTTTCAAATGATTCTTTCTCCATGACATGGCACCAATGGCATGTAGAATATCCTACTGATAGGAATATAAGTTTGTTTTCCTTCTTAGCCTTCTCAATGGCTTCTTCACACCATGGGTACCATTGCACAGGGTTGTGAGCATGTTGAAGTAAATAGGGAGACTTTTCAGAGATCAAACAATTGGTATGTTTTGGTTGTTCTGTGGATGGAATATCACTAGGGGTTGCCATGATGATTTTATGGTCACTGAAACTCCTTGTCAGTTGAGGGACAGCTATATTATTTGGTCCAAATGTTGATAACCTGCAACAATGAAAAGATGATAACAGGATTTTTCCATTTTTTTTTTATGGAAGGCATTTTATATAATAATATCTTGAATCTTTAATGTGCTTATTACTTGTCTTCTCCTTCTGCTATTCTGTCTGTCAGCTACAAATGACCAGTCTTTATCAAGGGGTAGTAAGCTCAATATAGGTTAAAAATTCCTTTCCAATCCCAATAAAATGCCTAAGCTAATAAAATTGACGATGCCTACATATTAAAAAAATCATAATAATTTTATTCACCATTCACTAATTACATAAGATGGCAATCAGACACCTAATCCACGCGCACCAATGTATAATAAAAAAAGTACTTATCGGAAAAGAAGTTTACGATTTACATACCCTTATACATTATTAATTATGACAAGTGACAATGTTCCATTCACTTTTAATCGTAGTAAACACGACATGTAAACAAAAACAAGGTCATGTAACAGTACTATATATTGGGATAAGATAATCTAAAGGATTAAAGCCGGGCAAAGTACAAATTATTTTGGATATAATAATAAGAGAATGGTAAAATACAGATATATTGTATAGCATGTACCTTTTTGGCAAGCACAAATCCCTGGGACTGCACACCGGGTTAGTAACGAGCGAGTCCTTCGAAGTATTTTGATTCAAATTTAGACTTTTTAACCTATTATCACCCGTCGAGAGACGCCGCAACAACAAAGCAGCACGCCCAGTAGGCATAATAATATAACGTATTACAAAAAATCGCTTTCACAACACGGAATTTCACTTTATTTTTGTTTTTCTTACATAATTTTCACTGCGCTATTCACGACGGAACCAAATACTTTGACGTTTAAATGATAGTGTTGCCATTGCCAAAGAAAAGGTAATAAAAAAGAAAGTACGATACACAAAAAATAACAATAACGTTTTTGTATAAATTGTTTATCATTAGGCGTAAGAATAACCATTTAATTTATGTAAGAAGCAATATAAATACTTGGCTTGCGTACTCATTGGTTGGTATGAGTACTCATTGTTGCTCACACCAGAAATTATTATTACATGTTTATACGTGAGGATTTGTAAATGGCTTTCTGGTGACTATGGATTCCTTTTTTGTTTGTTTTTATTAGCTGTAAGTCCTCCATGTACATGTATACTAAAATAAATAAATAATAATCACCGATCAATTTCAAAACGCCTGCTGTATGCGTATAACGATTGTGCTTAAAGTAATGCTGCTATTTGCTCCATAAAAATGCGCAGGCGCACGTTCTGATCTATCGGTCTGTTTATCGGTAACTATGTATAATGTATTACTGTGTACAACAGCTTTGGATATTTCCTCTGATTAATAAGTCATCAAAACTAACCAATATACTTTATTATGATGTCCTGCTTTTGGTTTTGCTACCTTAGGTGATTAACCTATACGCTTCCTTTGCGTTAATGAATCTTCGTGACAAATAGGTACAATAAAATAGAAAGAAAATACACTATATAGGTAAACCATCTAGATTCTGTGTTTCCTGATAACGAACTAGGTGTTACACTTATTGGGTTTTTATAAACCTGTGTTAAAGTTAACTAACAATTAATTAAACATTTCTTAGCTGCGTGCTTTCGACTGGCCCAAATCTTATTGGTATTTAATATTGCTTTAATGCTTATCTTAGCATAAGAAAAGTAGGAACACAGTAAAAATGCTTCTTAAATGAAATACCCTCTTGAATTTTGCTTGGGTATGGACCGAAGGGTATAAAAAAACGCTCACACTTGCGGTACAGCGCAGCATTTGAAAGGGCCCATACATATTTCATGGCAAGCACCCTCTTGTGATTCTAAGCAGCACGCATGCGCTGAAATCTGGACGCCATTCTCACTTTCACTGGCATACGAAGTGTTTTGACGTATATCTAAATGTCCACCGCGTTTGGAAGTCTAATGTGTTCTTGACACGAAACATTATAAATAAGTGATATTTTGGAAATGGAGCTACGTGTAAAGTACCCCTTATGATAGTGGTGTGAACGATTAGGAAAGATAAAGGTGAGTGACCGATTTTGGATAAGTTGATTAGGGGATAACAAACGATCTGTGACTTTTTTATTAGATCAAACGTTTTGACACACATATAGATTATTTTTTGTCGAATTAATTATTATGGCCGAAAAGAAATGCCTTGTAGGTTTATAAAATCAGTAATATAAAATCATAATGTCTGTATGTGGGTAAACATAAACTCTAGTTACCAATACGAGTTATTTTATTATTTTCACTAGGTTATACGCGTTCATTAATTCTTTAAAAATAATTTATTAATTCTGAACGCATATGAAAATTATTTTTAAGAATGAATTGAAAACTTCTCAACAAAACACGTGTTCGGTAAATAAGCCTAGTGTGAAGCGAGTATGAAATTGCGGCCCGTTGCCATGACAACGTCAAGAGGGTTGAAGCCCTCTGGCCTGTAGCGTTCCGCTCACGTTTCCCTCCCTCAGCTGATTGGCTATCTCGTGCTCAGAAAATTTGATTTTGTGTCGTAAGTTGTACCAGACGAAATTAAGCTTGCATTTAGTAAATACTCTGTGCATTTTTATATCAGAAAGTAAATTAACGATGGACCGTCCGTTTATCTACTTCGTTTATATAGGAACTAATATAATATTAATAATATTATATAAAAACAAACCCTGTCTCGGTAAAAAAGTATGGCTTGGCAGATGTTCATAATGTTCGTGGGACCATTAATAATACAATATTAAAAACCGGCCAAGTGCGAGTCCAAATCACGTACAAAGGGTTTCGAATAGGTTTTTAGATGTTATTTTAAACCATTGATTTCATATAAGTTTTCCTGTTTTCTTTGAGTATACCTACACAACTAACAGGTAGGTATAGGTACTTATGTTATTTTTTTTTTAATTTTCGGCTCAGTAGTTTCGGAGATAAGGCCGAAATGGTCAATTATCACCTGTTTACTCGAATAACGTCAAAATTATTATTTTTAATTTTAAAGAAAATATTATTGTCTTTCTACCCTTCTAACTTCGTTCCAATGGTTCCAACCGAGTGTTCCACGACACTCACGCATTTTTAGGGTTCCGTACTTGAAAAGAAAAAAATGGAACCCTTATATGATCACTTTGTTGTCTGTCTGTCTGTCAAGACTCATTATCTCGGGAACGCGTGGTGGCATCGAGTTGAAATTGAAATTCAAGTGTACAGTCCCGTGAAGCTGTGAAAAAAATCAATCTTCTAAGTTAACGTAAAAAAAAGATACTGCCGTTTATGCTCCGATTATTGCGCATTTTTTGACGCTCACAGAGAATCAAAATCTGTCCCGTTGACCTAGAGTCAAGAAAATTGGCAAGAAGATAGATCTTACAGTACAAGTAGGTACAGAAAAAGTCAAGTCAAGTCAAAATTGGGAATTTGTTGGTTTATCATATAAAAAATATTTTTTTGCGATTACAAACTTATATTTTTGGTTGAAGAATTGACCGTGACGAACATTGATGTATCCGTAGGTAATGTATACTCGGAAAAAATCAAGACACGATCGGAACACTGCGCGAGTCTGACTCGCACTTGTCCGGATTTTTTTATTTTGTCGCCTAAAAGTGTTTTTTGTTTGCTATGCGTCTGATTTAGGCTCACATAAGTTTAAATATGAACTGAATTTTAACGGAATCATCGGACAGACAGGCATACGAGTGGCCCTTCACTATTTATTTTTTTCATATGGACCTTCGCTACCCTGAAAATAACTTATGTCGAGAAGTTCCTGGCGATATTTACTATATAAAAAAAATACAACCGACTTCCTAATAAAAACCACTACAAAGTAAATAATTCGTGTGGTTTCTTCGTTTTTTGACACCGACTTCCAAAGTCCGTCAAATTCCGTGTTGGTTTTTATGAGGAAGTCGGTTGTATTTTTTGTAAAAAGTTTTTTATTCTTTACTTTTTACTCCCCAAACATTCCAACCAGTCTATATCTCCTGCTAGCTGCCTATGTCCGAAGTTCTTCATCAAATCTTTACGAAATAAGAATGGTCACGTCCAATACAGAATTTACCCAACTCCGTCAGAAATTACACATTCCTAGTTACCTTGTCGTCTGAAATATAAGAGAAACTTCTTTTTATTTTTTCGATTTCGTCGGCTATCACACAAAAAGATATACCTACTTATTATGGTTTTGAGAGTTCGTTCAATAGTAACGAAGTATAGAAAAGCTATTTTTCATACACTCTCGCTAGCATAACCATCGTGTTTGGGCTCATTTCAATCCTTCCGATGGGCACTATTCATTGTTGTAGGTAACAGCTACAATGAGTCCACGGTACCCGTACGATTCATATGAGCCCAAACACGAAGGGTATAAGAGTAGTCAACTGGCCCACTCGCCCTGCTTCGCTTAGCACTGGGTTAACGGTCTATTCCAAGGCACTGGCTAACTAACCTTTCAAAAACAGTAGGTACCTAATGTCAAATTGATATATCTTCTTATGGCCTAAGATCTCAAAGTCCCCAGTCCCACTTATTTTCTCAGTAACAAAATGTGTAGTATACAGCAGAGTTAGTATGATAAATACGTAGACGAAATGCTAAATATGTAGAACCTACTTATTATTTCCTTTATTCATTGTATATACATATAAATTACATTTTTAAATATTAAAATACTTACAAAGATATAAACATATTTAAAATATAAAAATAGTAGCCCACCGGTATCAGCAACAGAACCTACTTTATTATTACGGACAAGAAGTAGGTAGTATCACCTATAAATCAAATATTTTGCACTTTGAGATGCTATGCAACGGGCACTTAACTTATTACTTGTGGAGATGTAATTGGTGCTCAATGTCAACAGCCTGCTATATTATAGACCGGGTCACATTATTTATCACAAAAAAATAATATTAGAATTGTTAGAAAAACCACAGACTTGTATGTTTTGGCGCGTCTCTGGGACTAACCAAATAGTTAACCTGATCTTACTAGCCTGTACAAATCTCGGCTACCTAGATAGTTGGCAAGTGAGTTAGTTGGGTTTTTGCTCCAGACACCCTAAGAGAGCAGTGGTTCGCTTAGGTACCTTTATGGTTTCCATCAACAGGTCGTTGTTACTATCCCAAACACGATTACAGGACAGGAGTAGTCAACTAAGAGAGCCTCTACTCACCTTTATGGTTTCCAACAGGAGTTCGTTGTTGCCAGCTACAATGAATAGTACCCACCCGTACGATTCATATGAGCTCAAACAAGATGGGTATAGGAGTAGTCAACTAAGAGAACCTCTACTCACCTTTATGGTTTCCATCATCAGATCGTTGTTGCCAGCTTCAATGAATAGTACCCACCCGTACGATTCATATGAGCTCAAACAAGATGGGTATAGGAGTAGTCAACTAAGTGAGCCTCTACTCACCATTATGGTTTCCATCATCAGATCTTTATTGCCAGCTTCAATGAATAGTACCCACCCGTACGATTCATATGAGCTCAAACAAGATGGGTATAGGAGTAGTCAACTAAGAGAGCCTCTACTCACCTTTATGGTTTCCATCATCAGACCCTTGTTACCAACTACAGTGAATGGTACCTATCAGTAAGATAAAAATAAGCGCAGACACCATAGGCATTCTTGTAAGAGAGGATGAAGAATTAGTTTTCCATACTTTGGCTAAAGAAATACTCCAGCTCACACAATAACATATCGCACGCTTAATCATATACTGACATAACTCAAAAAAGACGTTTTTCGGGAAATCGCAAAAAACGATTTAGCAAACCTGACTTAACTCACAAAATGGCTTATTACTCAAAGAAAATAGCTTTATATAATGAAATAATATATTGTAGGGATAGTTGATAAAGTGAGTATTAATGTTTGAATATAATTTTAAAGAAATTTAGATTTTTTTTCTATAAATTTGTCGGTTAAAAAAATTGTTCCTCAAGATGCGTCAGTTTAATATAAAAGATAAAGTTACATTGATTTAAAACTGGTGACACATTTTAAAATGATTCCGTGTTTTATTTAATATATAACTAAAGAATAATTTTTATTAAGATATGGGTCCTTATACTATGAAGAAAAATTGTAATACTGGTGACATATTTTGAAATGAGTCCGTTTTTATTAAAACACGTGATGTTCATGATCTTAGTCCTTGACGCATGCTGATATCTGTCTCTGTCTCGTAAAAACGTTTGCCGAAACGTTTGTGTGTGAAAGAGACAGATATAGGTTTAACTCCGCCTTGAAACAAGATATCAAAAAAAAACCGAGATCGGCCGAAAGAGGGCGTTAAAATAAACTTCTTGGTATACTTAATTAAATTTTGACCGAAACACTAATCGGTCAGTATATTATTAAGCGTGCGATATATGCGTTAGCCATCAAAATAAAAAAAAATACATTTTCTTGCTTTACTTCAAAAAACAAAAAAAATACGATAGGTCTTAAGTCTGTCGGACTCTGGGTCAGAAATGACCATTCTTCTTCCGGAAGGATAATTTCGGAATAAACCTCTTTCAAATAAAAATAGAATTTTGCAAATCCGTCTATATATGACGGAGTTCTGCCCGAACATACATAAAACTAATCTATATAACTTCCTTCTTTTTGAAGTCTGTTATTAATCAACAAACCCTAGTCAACGACTCTTACAACGACAACTTAGGCCTGGTTCACATTAGGTCGGACCGACAGTTTAACCGGAACGACAAAGGTGTCGGATGCAAATTGGCATTATGTATTTTAATAGCGCTGTTCACATTAGGGCGACCTGATAAAACTCTCGGCGACGACACATTTATCGGACGTTCAGCCACGATTTCTGTCGGGCGGATATAATATTGGCATACTGTATACTATTACATCTGTGCCTACCCCTTCTGGAAACACATTTGTGACACAACTAATTCGAATTTCGAACTTTCCACATCATAGATAGCCAGTCTATAGCTATTAATTGGACACAAATCTGCGTGCTAATGGTTGCCTTGGGGAAGAACCACACAAATGATTACCTACATTCATTGACGAGCAAGACAATCAGTTTTTAGTTATACAAGGTGCAGACGACTAGAATAAGAATAAGAATATTTTTTTTGCATTTAAAACATGGTACATTTAAGGTAAGGTAAGGTTGGTAACATGCTTTACCATTTACTGGCATACAAATACAAATATTTGTATGCCAGTAAATGGTAAAGCAATTTCTCAAAATAAATTGTTCACAAAAATAACGAATGTGATGTATTTATAAAACTATTTTTTTGTGATACAATCAATAATTAAGTTATTATATAAATTCAATTTCAATTACCTACACTAGCAAGTCTTTCAGGTACATCTAGAGTATAATAATATACAACAATAAATCAAAACACTGGCAATCTAGTTCATACGAATGTTTTGTCTTTTATCACAGAATTGATGTCACTAACTGAAACATACTGCTTGGAATATCTCGTTTTATGTAATTGGGAAGTTTATTTTTAATTTTGGTGACAAGATGTATAATTTTCCTGTGAACCAGTATTGCCAGTGTTCTCATTTATTGTTGTATCGATGTCTCCGCATTGTATAATTACCGACAATCATCAGCTCAAGAACGCTAGTTTTGTCGAGTCTAATTTTGGACCACTTTTCTGCGAAACTGAAATCTCGGCCGAAACCTTGACAATAGATTTAAGTTTTGATCGACATTCTTAGTTAAGTAGGAATGTAGCTTACCAAGCTAGAAACCAAAAACCAAAAATATCCATGCAAAGCCAGCGTTTCACGTAGGTACCTATAAGATATGTTTTTGGTTCAGTAGATGCCTACTACATACCTACTAACTGCCATTTTCTGCGAACTGTGGTCCGGTGCAATAATTGACTCTGGTGTACAGGAAGCCGTTATCAAGTTAATTAGTTTAACAGCTTTAATTACCCTGCAAAATACTGAGGGATCATACGTTTTATAACTTAGGGACGGGTGAAGTCATTAAAAACATAAAAGCTTTTCCAAATCAGAAACCCCAAGGCTATAGCATAACGACGATAGGCTATTGTTTTTAAAGAGGTCAAGTACAATTTGTTTAAATGAATAAAAGTTAGGGTGAGGGTCGATAATTCGATAAGAAGCACCTCAACTCTATAGAATATCAACCTTGGTCCGTCGTAACTTACCTAATAGCAAAATCGTATCAATAGGTAGGTAATAATGATTTTTATTATCAAGAATCTTATTAATTCCTTTGTTTCAGGTGCATCGATCAAAGCGAGAGATATCAAACAACGTGCCTTATAATCTTCCAAGCATAGATTCTAGTAACTTGTTGTTATTCACTTATTTCCTTCCATATAAATCCAAAGTCCAAAATTAAAAGCGTCCAGCAATACCAGTTTCGGTCCCAAATATCTGTCCAGAGAAAACATTTTCGAATATACAATTTGAAGTTTTACTGACAGTTGACTTCTCTTTAAACCCGACCACGAAAACGTTAGGGGACTTTATAAGTTGTTAGTATGGTATCGAGGGGGTTATTGCAATAGAGGGCACGTCCAGTAGTGTGGATGGTGTTGCCAGCAGCATGTCTGTGTGGGTGGGCAGTGGAG